>PVIH01028672.1:0-14789 GCA_004025045.1 Sigmodon hispidus | reverse complement strand
TGGAAGACTCAGTAGCTCAAATAGATATATCAGTCAAAGAAAATAGTAAAACTAAAAAAGCCATAACTCAAAATGTTCAGGAAATCTGGGACACCATGAAAAGACCTAATTTGAGAATAATAGGAATAGAAGAAGGAGAAGAATACCAGCTCAAAGGCACAAATAATGTTTTCAATAAAATCATAGAAGAAAACTTCCCTAACCTGAAGAAGGAAATGCCTATAAAGATACAAGAAGCTTACAAAACACCAAATAGATATGACCCCCAAAAAAAGTCAGCACGCCTTATCTCACCTCTGGAGGGAGTTTGAATTTCAAAGTCCTCAGTCCTTCTCTGATGATGCAGTTGATGGCGTGGCTGGCCATGCAAGGTCCCCTCTTTTAGGAGTGGCTGGAGGAGCCCCTCACAGTCAAACCCTAGTCTTGTTTGCTTCCAACAATATTTATTAAATAACAGCTTCTTTTAAAGACTTCTTTGTTAGGAAGAACAATGAAAATATAAAATTAGCAAACAAAGTGTGCCTTTTCTGTAATATTATGTTGTCTTTCACTTTCACATTTTAATTAATAGCTATAATCCATACTGTAGAGGGACCAGATTAATCCAAGAATATTGATCATACAGCATTGTCTTTTCAAAGGAAGAGATGTTTATATCTGTTTTCTTCCCAGATTACTGAAAATAGATGTTCTTAATGACCTGGTGACTTTTGCTGTCTGTAGAGTCAGACCTCACCCAAATCACAGAGAAAGTTTATCCAGACTCTTCTTCCCTAGACATTAAGGTTTGTTTGTCAGTCAATGGAACCAATACTTTGGGAAAATTTCACGTTTTTATAGCTTACTGACCACTATAGTAGCTACAACAGTGACCACACTAATTTTTTCAAATTTTTGAGGAATATGCTCTGTCCCTAATGTAATTTGTAAATGAGTCCATAAAGTAACATATATAAAGTTTTTCTTTACTAGTTAAACAAGATTTTTCAATGTGATCTGTTTATTTCATGGTCTAATCTGTTTTATTGGGTACAGAAAAAAATTTTCAGAAAGAATTGAGCACCAAATATTCTGCAACACAAAATGCTGAAAATGTCTAGTATAATACATATAAATATGACACTAGGATAAATTTTCTCTTGGAAAATAAAAACCCTGCCCTTTCATAAGCAATAATATGAGGAATGATTTAAAAAATAACTAAGTATAGTAGCAGAAATTAAAAATGCAGGATAAAGGAGCCACTGTAGATTCTCAGGACACCCATGAGTCAGTGCAGACCTCTGTGGGTGGCCAGGGTCAGGGCCAGAGCCACAGGGCATTTGGACAGGTGTGTATATCAAGTGGTACTCAGAAGTGACCCAAGGAAGGTCAGAAAGAAGTAGGAATAGACACAACATAGGAAAGAAAAGAAAATGTCTATTTTAGTTGTTTGCTTTTATTTTTTTTCAGTTTTGACATCATTTCTATTTTTCTACAAAGCTTGATTTACATGATGTTGTTACTCATTCATGACAAAAAAATGTCACCATAAAAATTGGTCTCCCTTTAAGGAAAATTGAAATAGAAAAGTTGCCATACTCAGGAAACTGTGTTTTAAATCATGTTTTCTGCACACATTCAGTATCTTGTCCTTCTAATCCTGTCTCCATCAGTCTAAATTCTCACCATGGAAATCACAATTTAACTAAGATAATCACAGGTAGAGCATATGGAACCAAGTGACTAATTGTCTTAGGAAAAATACTTGAATATTACCTGAGGCTTAATGGATACTAACAGAGTCCCCATGATGCTACTAATTGACTTTTAATTAATTACATCACTGACTGTTATCTTCCTAGGGTAAAATTAACCTCAAAGGAAGTTATTGTTTCAGAAATATTTTTAATAATGAAGGAACATTTATTTTTAAAAAGCATCAAAGGGTTCATTCTTTGGAGTTTCTCCTTTTAATGCACTATATGTCTGAACACAAAATATGAAAGAATCAATCTACTTCTGTGGGCCAATGTCCTTCCAATGTTATTGAGTCCTAAATGCCAAACCAAAATAGTTCACCATAGACTCAATGAAAATGTTCTGTTCTAAAGGATGTTCTGACTGATAGTAAATTTAATAAAGTTTATAAATGTCAAGTTGTTTTAATTCTAAGTCTGTATTTCCTAGAGTATAATGTGTTAAAAATTTAATATCATAAGACCATTCCTCTCATGTTTGGGGGGTTTTAGCATTAAAACCTTTACAAAACAGTCAATATCAAGACTTGTTTATTCCTCTTAGAGATTGAAGCAATTTATCTAAATTACAAATTTTTAGAAAGCTATTTTATATTATAAACTGAATTTACCAATCAAGTACCTTCTTATGATGTTACAGTCAAGATTCTCAGAATCTAAGCTAAAACAACTGTAGTGTAAAAAATAAAGTTAAAAAACAAATAAAATATCAATATGTTAGCTAAGCATTATTTGTTTGCATTGTCATTTCTGTTGCTGTGATAATATACCATGACCAGAGGGGACTTCAGGAAGAAAGAGCTTATGTAAAGAATTGCAAAAATGTTGGTAATCACAAAAGTTTTGTGAACATAAGTTGACTGAAAATTAACTCAACATTAATCATGTAAATAATATGAAGTGTTTCTGTCCAAATTGACATGTGTTGCACGGTGTGATTTCCTGTAGCCCTGAGTATGGGTGCATACTCAAAGCTCATGAAAGATTATTTAAACAGATTAGCTCAGATCTGAGATTGTTGTATGCACAGAATCATAATATTTTTACCAGGTACAAACAATTTTCTACTCTTAAAATGGTTTAATTATTGAAAACTATGACTCCTTTCTTACTTAATTCCTCAACCTTATCAAGTTAATATATTTTTGGATTTTGTTATGATAGAATATTTTGTTGTTAAAAATACTATTTCAGTTGTTGACTCGAATTTTATAAGAATTGTTAAATGAATTTCGTCTTTGACTGAGACAGAATTTCCAACAATTTCTAATATAGTCCTAAATATACATCTACTGTTGTGCTATAGTTTATGTGAAGGTGTACTTTCAACATGCATGATTATAAAGGTAAAATGTCACAACTAAGAGGAATGATTCTATTGGAAAAGATTGCTATAATGAAGACATAAGTTTTATTCCTTACCCATGAAAAAGTCTGTTATGAAGGAATGCAACATGTAATCCTAGAACCAGAGAAGTAGAGGCAGAGGGATCCCTGGACTTCACTGGATAGCAAGACCTTCTCAGTAAGTGAGCTCTAGGTTCAGTGAGAGTTCATGTGACTCACACTTCCTAAACATGACCTGGACAAGGGCAAAATGAATAGACATGCTAATATGGGGAGGGGAAAACCCAGGAGGCCTCAACCTTACACCAAGAATTAAAAGTAACTAAATTCTGAAAGTGGAGGAAATATTCTACACCAAGGAATAGAACACCAAATGGTCATACAATGCTAAATCAACAGTCTTGAGAACATAGATATGAGTAATATTAAACATACTGAGCAAATTATATCTAATGATATGTATTACGTGTACATATATATGCATGTAACAATAATCAATGTAGAAATAAGTCATGAATATGAAAGAGATAAAAGAGCAATATATGGGAAGGTTTGTAGTGATAAAAGGCTATGGAGAAATGATGTAATTATAACAATGTCAAAACCATAAGGAAAATATAAAGCAGAGAATGACACCCAACATTGACCTCTGGGCTTTACATCCTTACACACACATGAACATGTACACATGCATACACCACATATCAAAATAACTAGATAAATAAGATAAACTTTTAAAATTGTGGAAGATGCTCTACGTCTTACAATGTCAAATATCTAGACACAACCCAGTTCTTTGTGTGAAAAGAATTGTGCATACAATTTCAGTGTACATATTTTCTTATGTCTTCAAAAATTGATAAAATTATATGTGCATCAAAGAATCTGTCAACTTATGTTGACAAAAATAATGACAAGCTTTTTTCTTTATAAAATTCATAATCTGACTATGACACAAAACTAGCTTTTAGAAATTACAATGAAATATGTTACATGCATTTTCTCAATGAAAAATTTCAGTGATTTTATAGGAATTTATTATCATCTGTTCTTATCATGTATTTACTTTGTATGTGAGTTTTTTAGCAGCATGTATGTAAATGCAAAACATACATGTGTGCCCAAGGAAGTCAGAAGTTGGCAGCAGATCCCCTGGAACTGAAGTTAAATAGTATTGTCAGCCACCACATGCCAGGTGGGTACTGGGAATTGAACTTTGGTTGGAGCAAGGAGTAAGTGGTCTTAGCCACTGAGCCACTTCTCCATCCAAAGGAAACTATTTTATAAACAACAAAGACAATTGGTGGAGAGTATAAGTGGTAAGTCTCACTTTTGATTTACAGGTGCCATTTTGTGTTGGGATCGCATTACTTTTATGAGTAAAATACATATAAATAAATGTTATATAATATTAAATTATCACTGCTCATGGTAGTGGTATGGGAATTATATTTTTTAAGCTTATTTAATTTGTATTTGATCCTGTCTGAATTCTATGCCATTTATCCAAGTGGTTTTTCCTGCTAGATGAGCCTCATAATTTTTTTGAAAAGAAAGTTAATTATGACCTCATAATTTTGCACATAGAATTTCTGACCTTGCTACTTTAGTGAGCAATATGCTATAGATAAGCAGGGGCCATACTTGTGGAGCTAAAAAATTTCCTCTGTGTTTGTTCAATATACTGTCAAAGAACTGCCCCTCTGAATATTGCTTCATATTTCATTGTTATTATTCTATATTAGAATATTCTCATAATATTCTTCTATGTATATGCTTTAAATTTTGTTTCTAAAATTATTTAGTTTACTCTTTATAGTTAAAAATATTTCCAAGCTTCAGTAATGAATCATAACTGAAAAAACAAATTGTTGAAATCATGTACTAATATGTGATTCATAATGCTCTCTATTGCTTCTACTTAAAGTTTTTATTTATCTTTGATTCCTTTTTAAATGTCACAAAGTTCCTCTGTGAAAACATATTTGACTTACTAAGAATTTATGGGTACATTTAAAGTAATAAAAATACATGTCATTTGTGATAATGAATCATAAGTCAATGAACATCTTTTTATACTTACTTCCCCCAGATTTATTTGCCTGCAATATAAGGTAACTGCTAAAAAACATTATGTGTTGATTTCTTCCATTTTCCCCCTCTTAAAACTAGAAAAACTAAAATCTGTTTGTTAGTCTTTTGTCAAATTTAGGTTATCTATACAGCACAATTGGTACAAAGAAGAATTCTAGTAGAAAGACCATTCGTTCTACTGTGAAAATATACATATCAGAAGTCACCTAGCTTGGGGGACATTTTTTTCATTAAATGAGAATGAAGCATCTCTATAGCCAGAGCATCATCAGAGCACAGACCACAAAATGCAGAGCATGGAGCTTAAACGTTCCTGTTACAGGAAAAAAAGAAATTGCACGTTGGACGTTATTTCATGAGATAAAACTGTTACTGTGCCTTTAATTTCAAGTCTTTTTGTTCATGAAGGCCATATTATCAACTGATAAAGTTAACATATTCATTCATCTTATCTGGAGGGTTATCATATTTGGAATTTTAAAGTTCAACTTTGTGCCTTTCTTCTCTGTTATGGACACTGAAAGAGGAAATAATTAAACAACATGGAGATAAAGTGATGTGGAGAAGAGTGAGTGACTGGGAGGGACGGGAGGGGGAAGGGAGCTTGAACAAGGGTATAAAGGAATAAAAAATATGACTTTATTCATAATAAAAAAAAGCAAAAAAAGGGAAAGATTTATAAAACTAAAAAAAGCAACATGGAATAATGCTAACAGTATCTCATGTCATTTTTTTTTTATATTTGGAAGATCTACTATTTATTTAATGTGTATGAGTATTTACCTGAGATATGTTTGTGAAGTGTTGCATGCATGCAGTACCCATGATGGCCATCAGAGGGTGACAGACACCTTAGAAGTGAAGTTAACAGTTTGTGAGTCTACAAGGTGGTGGTGGAAACTCAACAACCCATTTCCTCTACTACAGCAGCAAACATTCTCAACCATTGAACCATATCTCCAGATCCCAAATAATGCTCTCTTTCTATACTCAGTCATAAATTTTAAGATGAAGGGAATACTAATGCATACCTAAAAATATAAGTAAAACAAGCAGCTAGACCTATTTGGCAAATAAAACACACATAAATGATAGATACCTGAGAATTACTGAAAATAAATAATTGTACCAAAGTCTTGTATTTTCAGACTGAAAGATCAAGATACTCTGTGATCAGAGACAAATGGAATGACTAAGACAAATGTATGTTAAAAACTAGCGTCATTCTATTACCTTATTACTCTACTTAGAATGTGAATAAAACAATATTTAAGTCACTTAAAAGGAAAGAATACAAGTCACTTTTTTATTCTCTAAGATTATATAAAGCTGATATATTATACTGTTGTTTTTAACCTCATAAGTGCTAAGATTAAAGGTATGTGTCATTGTGCCTATATTTTTAAAAAGCTAATTTACAACTCTACAGTTTGATTGACTGTAGTTTTCTATGATTAATCAATACCAAATGGTCAGCCCTGAAAACATACAAGCAACATCATACAGACTGAGTATGGTTTTTATATTGAAATATATATGTACCTATACACTTATATATGTAACAATAATTAATGTAAAAAGAGCTTGAACAAGGAAATACATGGATAAAAATATGACTTTATTTATAATATAAATAAATAAATAAATAAATAAATAAATAAATAAATAAAAGGCCATGAATTTGAAAGAGAACAAGTAGTATTTCAGAGAGTTTGAAGAAAAAAAAACCAGTCAAGTGTAATTATATTATGCCAAAAATTTAAAATAACAAAAATATTAAAAGTCACTTTCACAGGGACAAAAATAATGACACATTTGGAATTTTCATTACTTTTGCCATTTAATAGAAAATATCTGGTCAATATCTTAAATACATAATAAAATTCTGTCTCAAAAATAAATAAATAATAAATCAATTAAATAAAATGATGACAAACACTATATAGAAAAATTAAAAGCAGCAATATTACAAAGTATATCATGCTAGTACCCATGGTTTAAGCATAAAAGAAATCAGAACAAAATTATATAGTAATACGCAAATGGCAACTCAATACTTCCTGCACATTTGGACTTTTCCTTCATATAATTTTTCTCCTTACCTTTAATTTTAAAAGTAAGTTGAGTAGATCCTTGTACTATTTACATGCATAGTGAATTATCACACTGTATTGCACAGGCACATAGACTTCTTCTTATGTGCTAATTAAATTTTAAAAAATGAACATATAAGAGATAATGTAGCCTGAAGTTTTTCTCTGTCATGCCCTGCCCCTGCAAGCCTGCACCTGCTTAGTCCCAAACAGGCAGAGGCTTATATTAATTACAAACTGTTTGGTCTATGGCTCAGGCTTATTACAAATCATCTTTTCATCCTAAATTAATCCATTTCTATTAATCTATGTACTGCCAAGTGGCTGTTGTCTTACTAGTACTTTTCCATCTTCTTTCTTGGGAGGCTGGATTGTGTCTCCCAGACTCCACTCTTCTACTGTCTCTCTGCTTGGATTTCCTACCTGGCTGTAAGCTGTCTTCCTATAGGCCAAAATATCTTCTTTATTAACCAATGGTAGCAACATATATTTACAGTGTCAGAAAAGACCATCCCACAACAAGATAGTCTGCATTATATGATGTTATTCCTTACCTACAAAAAGTCAAAATCTAAAATCAGCAACACCAAATCCTGATAAGAAATTATCTCAAAATGAGAGCTCATTCATTGCTACTAAGAATGAGAAATGGCTAAGAAACTTTGTAAAACAGTGTGGTGATTTCATACAAAACTAAAATCTCTATTGAGTATATAACCCAGCAATGTAAACTCACAGAGTTTATCACAAAAGAATTATAGAAATACATTTACACAAAAATCTACTTGCTAATTCCAAGTTCTGAGACACATATTATTATATGTATCTTATATATTATAGGTGTGTCTATGTAAATATATGAACACATGCTGTGTGAGAGACTTTCCCCAGAGAAAACACTGCAGTGTCTAGAAATGAGAACCCATCACAGACAAAAGTAACAATTGCATTGAAATCACCTTGATGAATCAACTTGATTTTTTAATCTTTTATAAAACTTTATTTCTAAGATGAAAATATAATTGCATTTCTCCATTCTCTTTCCTGTCTCTAAACCCTCCTCAGAATCCTTCTTTCTCTCTTTAAAACTTATTAAACATTATTGAAATTAATGTATATATATATATATATATATATTCCTAAATCTGACATGGTCAGTTTGTAATGCTGTGCATGTTTTCAGGTCTGACCATTTGCTATTGGATAATGTGCTGTTCCCAGGACAAGGCTATTTCTCTCACTCTTAACAGTCTTTAGTTGCCTATAGTTCTTGGGGTAGGACTGAGTCCCCCTGGGCTTTCACTTGTCCTTTTACATGTCTAATGATGTCATTCTTGTTCATTCATTTGGTGAAAGATCATGGATGTAGCTTCTGACATCACTAGGTGACATTATATGACAGCAAACTTCCTAATTGACTCTTACCATCTTTCTGCCACCTCATCCACAATGTTCCCCATGCATAATAAGAAAGTGTTTCATAGATGTCTTCACTGGAACTTGTCTAAGATTTCTGCATTTTTATTAATTGTGGTTTTCTGTGGTGGTCTCTGTTACAAAGAAAAGGTTTTTGTTTTTTTTTTTTTTTGTTTTTTTTTTTTTTTTTTTTTTTTGGACTACACTTACCTGTGGGAATAAGGACAAAGGTTTAAATTGTTTTAATGGGATTGTTAACAAGGGGAGTATGCATGAGAAGTTAAAATAGACAAGATGGCCCAAAGGCAGTTGTACCATTCAAAATCTCGCACCAACACAGGAAAGATATACCCCTGGGGTTCTCTGTACAAATGTAGGCAGCCCTACAGGTCCAATACTCTACTTTGACAGCTCATTGGTGAGAGTATACTACTACAGCAGTTTTTTATTTCTGATCTAAATTGTTTTTGTGGTTATTGTTGTTGTTCCGTCAACTGGACACAAACTAGAGCTCAGAAAAGGAATGTCAACTGAGAAAATGCCTCCATCAGATTGCCTGTAGACAAATCCATGGGATATTCTTGATTGCTAGTTGACAGACAGAAGACCAGACCACTAGGAATTGTGTCATCACTGGGCAAGTAGTCCTGGGAAGTATCAGAAACCCAGATGAACAAGACAGGTTAGGCAAGTCAATAATAATGTTCCTCTATATATTGTCTTTGTTTCAATTCCTGCTTTGGATCCTCTGAATTCCCTTTATAATATAACTTCAACCATAAGCTAAAAAACCCCAGTTCTCCCCGCAAGTTGCTTCTGGTTGTGATATTTTATTAAAGCAACAGAAAAGTAACTAAGACAATAAGCCTTGGGAGGTATACTCAGATATTTTGCAGCTTTCAGCTTTCCACACATACATCATATATTTTTCTTCCTGCATCTGTTGGAAATTCCCACTCTTCTTTTCATGGGCAATATAAACAACATGTACTGCTGCAGAATATTTGATTGCACTGTGACACCCAAGACTATGTTAATAAAGTTAACCCTAAGTCAGGGGACAGAGTCAGCAACTAGTTGTCCAAAATTAGTCATAGAGAAGTCAGGAATAGTTACAGAAAGAGAAGAGGTACAGGAAAGAGTAGGGAGGGAACTGGAGATTGCATGCTCTCGCTTCAGTCTGCGAAGTGTGGAGAGGTCAACTGGTCCTTCTGCATTGCTTCTTGGATCTATCAGTCTTTTATCTCAATATCTGACTCCTGAGTCTTTACTGGTAAATAAAATGATAGAGACTTAGTTAAAACCTACATTTCACAGCCACTGAAGAGCTGAAGCCAGGGGATCAGAAATCCCTCCAGACCATGGCCTGTGTTACAAGCAGGACACTGACTTCAGGCTGTGGGGTTTCAGATAGTAGTTAAAATATCAGTAGATTTAGATTCATGTGCAGCTGCTAAATGGACAAAAACCAACAATGTACTGTGTGTTCTATCAAAGTAAGATAAATTACATTAACAATTGTTAAGAAGCCTTGGAAGAAGTTCAGTGTGATAATCTACATTGCTGGGGAAGTTATTTTCCCCTTTGTATCTTCATTACTGAGTAGTTATACTTCAAAAAAAAATGAGTAAAAAAATAAAAAGTTATTCTTTTTGAAAGAATGCTGAGGACAGGAGATGAAAAATGGCTAGACAGCTTAGGGTAGGAACTCAGAACAGCAGGCTCTCCTGCTAGGAATTCAAGAAGGAATCCATGGCTCCTCATTTCTTTTCTCCTAACTTCTGCCTGGAAGCTATATGTGAGGGTCTGACTGAGACACCAGGTCATACACTTGCCTCATATAATAAATAACTTTGGAACTGGAGTTCTAGATAGTCATGGTTAAATGTATTGTTTATTCCAAATTCCAGGCCATCTCCTAAATGACTTGTCAGAAAATGGTAGTAGTAGTTGCAATGTTGTTCCAGAGGCCATTGAGAATGGATATCAGTTCTCTGCTGAGGTCCATTTAGGTAAGGTTATTTTTTCTTCATCAAAATATAAAAAAAAATCATGATAGAAACATGGCATTCTGATCAATCCAAAAGACTATATACCATTATCTCCTCTGTTAGAGTTAATCCAGCTGGGCCTGTCAATTAGGAGACTGTCACTTAAAAACGCTGCTATTCTAAGAGTGTAGAAGAAAAATTATCCCATTAATGAGATAATGTACTTATTCTTCCTGGAGTAAACACCACTCTCCATGCATAGTGCTCTATTAGGTCTTCTACTTTTCTGCATCCTGGGTCAGAAAACAGTAACTTTTCATTTTTTTATTTCCCTCAGATTTCAGCCAAAGCCTAAGCATATTTGTGGTGACACTTGGTGCTTTCTCACTTTTTCTCTGAAACTGTCCCCTTTTCTCAAGGTGGTGATTGCTGCTCCCAATTGCTCATTGAAACAGCCTACCACAGAAGTCATTGCTTTTTCTCTTCCTGTCTACATAACCCTCCTCCAAGCCTGCTCCTGTTACCTTCTCTCAACTTAGATAAAATTGTCCCTGAGCATCCCATTGAGTACATTAAAAAAATCTTTTGTTAGCAAGGCTAACAACACATAGAGAGGACCAAGAATTTCGTTGTTATATAGATACCAATTATCTCCTCATCAGAGCTTTAGAAGTATTAGTATTGGTTATTTACGACAACTATTTTTTTTTTAAAAAAAAACTTTATTTATTTATTTGCCTTGGTGTTTGCCTGGAACTGGAACTACAGACAGTTGTTAGCTGCCATGTGGGTGCTGGGAATCGAACCCGGGTCCTCTGGAAGAGCAGACGGTGCTCTTAACCGCTGAGCCATCTCTCCAGCCCCGACAACTATTTTTTAACACACAAAAAATACAATACTAGTGGTAATCATGGCTGGCTTTGAGATTTTTCTGACTTTTATATGACATAATTTTTTATTTTTTTAAATATGTGAAAATTTTATTTATTTTATCACCACAATGTACATTCTTTAAACTACGCCATTCATGTGCATGCCACTTACTTGAGTACCCCTTTTAAAAAATTCCTTCCTTACCATCCTTTCGTATATAAGCACTTTCTGAACATTTTTATTTCTTATCATTATGAATAAAGTCATATTTTCATCCATGTATACCCTTGAGGTTGAGATATGCACTATTGTATATTAAATATTTTATTTAAGAAGTCTTTAAAATGGATTTCATTGCACACACACAATGTAAATGATTGTCTATTTTAAAAGTAATAAATATTTGAGGAATAAATCTCACTTATTAAAGTTCTATTACACTGTGTTGTGTTGTAATGTATTTTTAAATATTATATACCAGTATTTTTATAGAGACTGATCTGTAATCTCTCCTGAAATATTATTATATCTGCTGTATATATATTTCTTATATAAAAATAATGTGGAAGGTCATCTTTTTCTTTAGTTTATCAACATTTAATTCACCTCCTCTTTTCACTATCACTTTTTAATTGTTTCATAGAAATCTTTAGGAAAGCATTCTTAGAAAAACTGATTTTAGAAAAAAAGAAAAACAATTGAGTATTTGACAGTTTTATTTACAATTTTAATTTTAAAGTATTTGGTAAGTAACTTGTTTATTGTTAAGTCATTTTAAATAACTTACATTTTATGCTTTTATATGTCAAATTTAGTCTTAGTTTCAATATAAACAATTCAATTTTATACACATTGTCTAATGGCATGATGTCATTATTCACTTAGCACTCATACGTACTTCCCACAAACTCAACCGTACCATGCAAGCTCCAGAGATATGCACTGTGGTCTCCGCTTTTTCAAAAACCATCCACTCAATATGTATATTAGCATTGTCTGTTTCCTTTCAAATGCATCTCTCAAGGCCAGAGTGCCCAGCACTCATCAGATTGTCTTTACAACTTGTGGCTGGAGAAAACGATGCATAACAGACTTCTCCTGTGAGTATGTGAGTATTGAGCTGTGAATCAAAGCCCCTCTGAAGAGACATTATTCTCATCTGTTCTCCACTGGACCTCTAGGAGTACATCATTGCACTGTTCTTTCCAGACTTCAGTGATTCTCTATTGCTCTGTTCCCTTTAGTTGAGCACAGACAGACAGTGATTTGGCACATGGGTTTCTTCTTCTCAGTCCTGGTATTTTAATATACAGCTTTTTCCCTAGTAGAAACAACCCCTTTTACATATCCATGGCTTCACAAGTCATGTGATTGTTCCTGTTTAAATACATTGCTCGTTAACCCTTGTTGCAATTAGTACTAGCCATTCTCTTGAGATCAAATATTTAGAAAATAATTTCAATTCTAATCCTGGTTTAAATTCCTTTCTTTCTTTTACCTAAGAGGCTTCACATATCCTAAAATAGTACATATTATGTGACAAAGCCATATGTTGATTCATATTAATTTTGTCTGTCAACATATTAGTCATTTGTATTGCTGCTCTGACCAACTTTCTGAGCCAAATAAGTTAAGGAAAGAGAGAATAAATTTGGTTCTCAGTTTTAGTGAGCCTCCAGCACTTGATAATGAATATCAGTGCTAAGACTATGTTACCAAAGAGTCTCCTTGTCTCATGGTAGATAAGAACAGAAAGCAAAAATGGAAATAGAGACCAGATAAAAATATGTAGGTATGTTCCTTAGAACCTACTCTCCTCAACTATGTTCTATCTCCTAAAATGTCAAGAATCTTCCCTATAAGCTGAGCATTAGAAGTGATGGAGAGATCAGGAATAAAGGGAGAATACCTAAATATAATTAAGGCAATTTACAAAAAGCCAACAGCCAGTATCAAACTTAATGGAGAAAAACTCAAAGCAATACCACTAAAGTCAGGAACTAGACAAGGATGTCCTCTCTCCCCTTATCTATTCAATATAGTTCTCGAAGTTTTAGCTAAAGCAATAAGGGAACGAAAAGGGATTAAGGGCATACAAATTGGAAAAGAAGAAGTGAAACTATCTCTATTTGCAGATGATATGATTGTATACATAAGTGACCCACAAAATTCTTCCAAAGAACTGCTACAGCTGATAAACACCTTCAGCAATGTAGCAGGATACAAGATAAACTCAAAGAAATCAGTAGCCTTTCTAAACGCTAAAGATAGAAGAGCTGAGAAATAAGGGAAACATTACCCTTCATTTTAGCTGCAAATAGTATTAAATACCTTGGAGTAACTATAACTAAAGAAGTAACAGACCTATTTGACAAAAATTTTAAATCATTGAAGAAAGAAATTGAAGAGGATATCAGAAAATGGAAAGCTCTCCCATGTTCCTGGATCGGTAGGATCAACATAGTAAAAATGGCAATTCTACCAAAGGCAATCTGCAGATTCAATGCACTGCCTATCAAAATCCCAACACAATATTTTTTGGACCTTGAAAGAACAATACTCAATTTCATTTGGAATAACAGGAAAGCCAGGATTGCCAAAATAATTTTATTCAACAAAAGAACCTCAGGAGGTATCACCATCCTTGACTTCAAGCTATACTATAGAGCTACAGAAATAAAAACAGCCTGGTACTGGCATAAAAACAGACTTGTGGACCAATGGAATAGAATTGAAGATCCAGACATTAACCCAAAAACCTATGAACACCTGATCTTTGACAAAGAGGCCCAAAACATTCAATGGAAAAAAGACAGAATATTTAACAAATGGTGTTGGCATAACTGGAAGGAAGTGTGTAGAAAAATGCAAATAGATCCGAGCCTGTCACCCTGCACAAAACTCAAATCCAAGTGGATCAAAGACCTCAACTTAACCCCAACCACTTTGAACTTGTTAGAAGAGAAAGTGGGAAATACACTTCTACAAATTGGCACAGGGAACCACTTCCTAAACATAACACCAGTGGCACAGGCAGTAAGACCAACAATCAATAAGTGGGATCTCCTGAAGCTGGGAAGCTTCTGCAAAGCCAAGGACACTGTCAATAGGACAAAACGCCAGCCTACAGAATGGGAAAAGATTTTCACCAACCCTACAAGTGACAGAGGACTGATCTCTAAGGTATATAAAGAGCTCAAGAATTTAGATCCCAAAACCTTGAATAACCCTATCAA
>PVIH01028671.1:0-14815 GCA_004025045.1 Sigmodon hispidus | reverse complement strand
TGTCAATTACTTCTGCAGAGTTAACCCTTTGCATTTCCCATCAGCACTGCAATACTCATTAAAGGATGAAGTCATGCTCAGGATGCTGTTGAATTATGGGTACGACACAGAGAGATGTTTTGATTGTCCACATGGGGACAGAGTTCATCGGCTTTGTACCTTTGAAGGCTGGACACCTACAGTTATTAAAGATACTATGTTCTGTGAAGTCATAACTTTGTCATGGCTACAGTATCTCTCTGGAAACGTTGTTCGTGTGATGCTTGATTACGTTGATCAAGTTCAAATCTGTTCAAAATTGAAAGCTGTGCTTGAAAAACAGAAGCTCTGGTCAGAAATACATTTTATCTTGACAAACCCTCGTTCTCTAAAACACTTGTGCCGCCTGAAGATCCGGAAGTGTATGGGACGGTTACGTCTGCGTTGCCCTGTCTTCATGTCATTTCTTCCACTGCCCAACCGTCTAAAAGCTTATGTCCTTTACAAAGAATATGACCTTTATGGACAGGAAAATTTTACAGGAACCTGGTAACTGATCTATTCTGGAGAAAAAAATGTGTAACCTGTAGCATTTTCTTCACAATTTACTTGTTGTAAATGACTTTTTCTTTCCTTCGTAATTAAAACTTCAGTGTAGTCTACATCATTTAAAAAGTCATTCTCTGAGCAGTTCAGGAGCCTCTTAGATAATACAGGTTATTGTTCTCGCTCTTGACTCAGTGGTGACCCACTATTGCTGAAGGGATCACACACTTTAGCTGCAGGACACAAAGATACCAAGAAGTGAACTGAGTCTCCCCCTTGCAGGCTAGCTTGTCTAGTGCTGGAGTTGCTATGCAGCCGTCCTGGGGTCAGGGCGGGTAGGGGACTCATCACAGTCTTACTCAGCTGGGAACTCTGCATGTTACAGTACTCAATTGCCAGGCAAAATGGGCCCCTGATGCAACTGTGATGGCTAGCCAACTCGCTCTGATTGGGTTTGAGACTCACTCCACAAGAAAGAATTCATACCTGGTACTATAAATGTGTGAGTTTTTTTTTTGGGGGGGGGACAGCTGTTGTTTTTAAAGCCACAAACTGCAGAAGTCATAAGCCCTAGGAAGGATCATATTGATGTTTTGCTAAATAAACATGTTCTCAAACTTCCTCTTAAATTCAAAAAAAAAAAAAAAAAAAAAAGAATTAATCATCAAAACAATAACTTTCTAGGACATCTTATTCACTAAGTGGTACTTTTCTTGTTGCTATTTAATTAGATATTTGATATGTTGGTTTGGTTTACTAAAAGCGGGACTCAGATGATATAGCCCAGGCTTACTTAGATCTTACTATGTAACCTAGGCTATCCTCAAATCCATGGCCTTCTTCATGCCTTAGTTCCTTGAATGCTGACATTGCAGACTTCTGTAATATCTTAGTGTTTTGTTCTAAGGAGTGGTGCCAGGGTCTAGACAAAAGTATTTGACTCTAATACCTATTAAAGAAGTAAATCCAAAAATAGTTTGTACAGCATATTTTTGCTTATATAAACACACACATGCAAGTATAGATGTCCATATGATGACCTCCAAAAATCAGCTTATCTTTTATCTGAGTGATGGATTTGGCAGATTTTGTTTTCAGCTTTGTGATAGTTTTGACAGAGGATTTGTTTTGATATAATATATATCATTTCTCTCCTCTCTTCTTCCTAAACCCTGCAGTATACCCCTCCCTGCTCTCTCTCAAATTCATGTTAAAATGTTATTGCATGAATATGTGTATATGTGCATTTATTTTATTGAATATATGTATATTCACTTGTTCATTATTAATAATGAATTCACTTATCCATTATTATTGAATACATGTATATACCCTTACATATTCTATTCCTAAATGTAAACTGCCTATTTTATATAATGTTAACCATAAGTATGTTTTCGGGTCTGACCTATTGATATTGGACAACCAGTTGTTATAGTGTTCTATGGGAAGGACTTTCTTCTGCTCTCAGTATTTCTTAGTTGCTTGAAGGTCTTTGTGTAAGGATAAGGTCACATGGGCTTTCCACATCCACTTAAGCATGTTTATTTCTTATTATTGTCTTTGTTGGACTCATGTTTGGGTAGTCATAACAGTGAGAATTTATGGATATAGTTTCTGACATTACTAGGAAAAAATTTCAAAACAAAACCCTTGATCTTTTGGCTCTTAAGTATTTCCACTCCATTTTCTGCAATGTACCCTGAGCCTTATGTACAAGATTATTCGGAGATGCAACCACTGAAACTAGACTCCATAACTCTGCGTTTTGATTGGTTGTAATTTTCTGTAATGGTCTCTGTTCCAACGAGAAGTTCCCTTGATGAGGAGTTAGGGCTACAGTTGTCTGCTGCACAAATTCCAGTTATCAAATAATAAAAAACCCAGAGCCAGATATTGGGGAAATGCTAGAATATCAGAGAGAGGAAACAGACCACAGTCAAATTCTCACCCAGCCAACTTCTCAGACCAAACAGAGTAAATGCTGTCTTCAAGGAGCCTCAGCCTGACAAGTCCCTTCTACAAAATGCCTGAATTTCTGCTTTTTCCTGCCTTATATATCTTCCTTGAGCAGATGTTTCACTTTCTATTCACCTCTGTATCATAATCCTAGACTTAGGATTAAAGGTATGAACTGCTACTGCTTGGCTGTTAGTCCTTGAACTCATAAAAATACAGAAAGATCTCTGACTCCTGAATGATGAGATTAAAGCCATGGATCATCACTTTCTGACCTTCAAGGCTTGACTGTGGGTGATTCTGTTCTCTGATATTTCAGACTGATTTTATTAAATATAAAATATATCACCATAGTTGTCTGTGAGTATAAGGACAAATGTTTATAAATCTTGTTAGGTATTATGTTGGTCCAGCAGTCGTGGAAATTCTTACACGCGGCATAACAACTCCACAAACACTCATTTTGAAAATGGTTTTACCACATGATAGCCTTCCTCTCATTGGGGTACTCTTCCTGCCTTCATTTACTTTATGAACTGTTCTTTGTCTGGAAAAAGTGTTGTCAGTCTTTAAAGCCTGAAATCTGCAGAAAGAAGTGTTATAAAGCATAAAATAACTGAAGAGTGTGCCTGGAAGACACCCTTACTAAGTCACTGATGCATGGTAACTGGGGACATCATGCGTTTGATCGTTGAACCAGGCCTCAGTATGAAGTTCAATGTTGCCGCAAGTAGTTGTGCTGCTGTTAGTCATCTCTTTTACTGTTCTGTGCACACTCTGCATTATATATTCACAGGGCTCATCTTAGATGTTGTTCTTCATTAAGTGAAAATTGACAAAACAAAACAAAAAACAGTATTTTCTCTTAGGTATCAGTCTAACAGCTCAGCTACATTCATAGCCCAGGTGTGAATTATTCAGTGTGCTGATCATGATTTATGAAACCCTCACTTTCTGTGGCCAGTGTCTCTTACAACATGCTTTAAAAGTTCTATTTATAAGATATCAGAAGTTCTGCCTATATTATGACTGTCTCTCTCTCTCCCCGCCCCCCACAGCTTTCTTGCATCATTCTATTCCTTACATATTTTATTATTATAAATGTAGATATAATAAAGATTCATAAAAATTAGTATAAACAGTTGTATACTAAAATCTTCTAAGAACATTTAAGTCATATATATATATTAACAATATTCCTCATTCTGCTCATGGTATAGAAGACATCTTTTACCTGACTATACTTATAATTCAAAACAAGGCTCATGCTGAAAGAACCAATTCACTTTTGTTTATATCTAAGTAATGTGGGTGTGCAATGTAGGTGGCTACCAGGAAATGCCATGAAAACAACTGAATATTGAAACAATCTTAAGTCAGAACTAAATCTAAAAGTTAGCCTATTGAGATAAAACAATTTAAATTCTTTCAGTAGGAATAGTAATGTAGTTATGGCATAATCCTCTCAGTGGTCTACAAACATATCTATATCTATATATCTATATCTATATATATCTATATATATATCTATATATATATATATATATATATATATATATATATATATATATAGGCAAGAGAGCAACAGAAAGACTGAGACAGAGAGAAAGGTTAGTGAGAGAATAAAAACTGAAATAATTAAAATAAGAACAAATATTCAGGAAGATTCAGTGACATTCCCAAGGTCATAGCAGACTATGTGCAGTTACATTTTGGAAGCTACATAAGAGGGCAGAGGCTATGCATGATGGAATCTCACAGAAACTTACTAAGTTGTAACTCATCAGGGTTTACCTACCATACGGAAGACTGATAAAGACTAACCTGACGTACACCATCTGTTAGTTTCCTCGGGAATGACTAGCCTCAAACACATGAAAACTCAGATAAATCCTACCACTGTGTGTCAATGTTATATTGCTGTGTGCTGTGAAGAGATGCTATGATCACAGCAATTCATAAAAGAACACATTGGGGCTGGCTTACAGTTTCAAAGGTTTATTCCATTATCATCATAGTGGTGAGCATGGTGGCAGGCAGCAGACAAGGTGCTGGAGAAAGAGCTGAGAGTTCTATATTTAGATCAGTGAACAGCAGGAAGAAAGAGAACTTCAAAGCACACCCCCAGTGACTGGCTTTCTCAGGCAAGGCCACACCTACTCCAACAAAGCAATACTTCCCAGTCCTTCTCTCTAACGACCAAGCATTTAAATCTGTGAGCCTCTTGGGTCCATTCTTATTCACACCACCCCACATTGTAATAGTTAACCTAAATTGTCAACTAGACAAGATTTGGACTCCTGCCTGTGGGCATGTCTGTGAGAGATTGGCTAGATTAGATAAACAGGGGTGAGGAAAGCCCACTCTAATTACCACACAAAATAAAAAGGAAATAAACTGAGGGTTGATGTGTATTGTTCTCTGTGTCCTGACTGCAGATGCAAAGTTCCTCCAGCTCTTGCTGCTGGGAATTTCCAGTAAGAATGGATGATGCCTTGAGCCTGCGCCAAATTAAACATTTCCTTTCTTAAATTGCTTTTGTCAGGTATTTTGTCACAATAACACAGGTGACTAATGCAATCACTCACCTTGATTTTGGCTGCGATTAACAGAAAAGTGAATTCGACTTATTCTAAACATTGAAGATATTTACTAATATATATCATGAGTCTAATAAGGGCGCAGTTCAATTAAGAATGCAAATCCTTTCTTCATATGCAAGAGGCTGCAGGTCTGAGGTCATTGTAGCCCAGCTTCAGAATACTAAATAGAAAATTCCAGAAATATGAAGTTCATATTTTAAAATGCATACCTTTCTCAGTAGTATTACAAAATCTCTCAATTACCTACTCTGCTGATTCTGCTTTTGTCTAGATTTTCGGTACTGTAAACCAGCTGCCCTTTACCTTTTCAAATCAATTTTGGCAATAGTACAATATTACTTAACAGTGCAACTTAGCGCAAAGAACACTCAGGGCATAGAAGAGGAAAAGACAGGCTGCCTCCGTAAAGAATAGTAATAAGTGCAAGACATAGAGAAAAACATAGTGTCATGTAGGTCAAGTCTGAATTGAGGACCTACTGACAGAGATCTGGAAATGCATACCTGTCAGAGAGCAGGAGCCAACAGCATCTTTTTATGCTATGTACAAAAGCAGTTTCCCAAACCCTACTAGATTTCTTCCCCCATGTTGCTGGCTGTATTTATGCTATTAGCTCTTTCTTTGATCTCTAACTGAAGGATTTACACCAGAATGATTAACCAAGTCATAACTGATTCTATGGCCTCACTCCTCTGAAGGCCTTTCACAGGATAGTTCCTATTAAAACAATCATGAAGATGGACATGGGTAATTGCCATTAGGCAAACCATGATAAATGGGGTATAAAATTTAAATGTAACTGGTATGGGAGTCATGCAAGGCACAGCTACTTGCTTGGGGAATTTGAGTTAATAATTGCAATTTTTCAGATGCTTTCTGCTTATTCTTGTTTGAGAAGTAGAAATTTGAGGATTTACCATCAAAATAACTTGAGGGTTTGGGGCATTTATATGTTCTCCTTGACATTTACACCACCTAATGACTTCTTAAATCTGTGGATGAGAAAGAGTTTTAAATAAAACCCTATCCTACTGGATTATTAAAATTTTTGAACCCTGGAGGAATTCATAATCCTACAGATTTCTGAGCTTCAAAATTTGATAGCAAAAGCACACATGGTTGCTGCATTTCAGTAGGATTACACAAATCAGAAGCATTTTTTAAGCTTCATGTTACAGAAAATACAACATGTTGAGCCATTTGATAACATCTGGAGTTCTGTCAAACGTGTTTTACATCACAGGAAATGATTTCATTTTGTGCTTTCTGGCTTTGATCTCAAAGCTGTAAATGATAAAAATACTAATAATATAGACTGAGCACTCTTGGGTCAGCTCTTTATTTTTCAATGCCAAGATCTTGAATTTCTGAATGTATTCTGAATTCTTATGAACTTAGTTATCTCAGCTTACCTGAAAAGCCTCTGTGTTTTAAAGGTGTTCAAAATGAATCTTTATCAAATACAGTCACCTTTGTAAAGGCCCAGGCCCCTAGCATGTCTTACCTAAGTCAACGGCATCTCTCTGCTCTTCCCAGGAGCAGCTCTTTGGTCCCTTGCCTCCATGTGTCCCTTCTTCATTCTTTCCTCCCTGCCTTTGACTCTGTCATAGTACAGGAAATGCAGCCCCCATTTCAGAGCAACTTTCCAAACCACCTACAGAATATGTCCTTTCTAAGATTCATCAGATTAACTCTTAAATGTGATTTTACATAGTGACAGTAGTGACATGTGAAATCCACATGTTTTCTTCTCTATCCTCAGCTGTATTTGTCCCAAGGGTGCAGGTGAGAAGAGTTCCCCAAAGTCTTTGCAATTCATAGTAAATCCTTTGCAGTCCCCTGGAATCTCTGGTAGCCCACAGCTCCCTGAGAGCTGCTGACGGACTATTGACTGACTGACTGACTGACTTGGAAGGTTAGGCCACCAGAGGGAACTGAAATTGTAACATTTAAAATGCCTCACAGGTACTATATATTCCTCATAAAATAGAGCATGCTTAATGGGACTAGTGCTATTAAAATTGGAAATTTTCACATAAATTTTTGGGGAATTAATTGTATTAAAGCTATCAAGAGCCAGTGTGAATGATTTTATTATGAAGGATATGATCTTTTTAGTGGCCCCTCTTTTCGCATAGTGTCTCAAAATTTCTGCAGTGATAAAATTCATCCATCAAAAGGTTTATAGTAGAAATAACTGTGAAAAATTGTGAAAGAAACTGAGACCTCATGGGAATGATAAAAATTATATACATGTATCCTATAATCTTCAACTGAAAGTGAGGCATATTAATTTTTAAATATATTCCTTTGAGATTTAAACAACTAACTCTCTAACTCAGTTTTATATTAGAAAGTTGTGAACTTATTTTGTACAAAACATTTTGAACATGGCTGGGGCTGATAACACTGCCAAGGACTGATCAGGTCACACTAAATACTCAGACAAGATACAGCCATTTATCTTGTAATACAGGTAAACCCATTTCCTCAGAACTTTCCTCTTCCTTAAGAATGAAGTGCACTGAAAACTGCTTCCCTTCTTAATCTGCAGTGGCAATGCCATAGTCCTGTGGCACAGTTTTTATTTTATTTTATTTATTTTATTTTATTTTTGATATTGAAGCTCTCATCATCTTTTTGTGTTGTTGTTGTTGTTTGTATTTATTTATCTCATTTCTTTTATGGAATACCATGCTCAGATAGGCATGAAACACCAGGAAAAATAAGACAATACTTTTCAAACTTCAGAAGAAACTAAATTTGTACAGGAAACAAATATTTTTTTAAAAAACTCTCTTGATGATTTTTCTGGCAGGCTCTCTGGATTGCCACAGCAACATCATCAGGAGGTCAGTATTCACATGTGTCAATCAGGGATCCATTTGCTACCTGTGTTGCTTAAGAAAAAGCACTCAAATGGCAAAGAAGGGTCTGCTCATTGAATTTCTTGATCTCTGCCCCTAAATCTCTGCCCTCACCCTCTTTCTAGACTGTTCTCACTGACATGTTTGAGGTCCTATACTCTTTTGTCCACTCTGTGAGCTCTGGGTGGCTTGCAAGTACGCATATCTAGACAGACGGTTCACC
This sequence comes from Sigmodon hispidus, assembly GCA_004025045.1. Taxonomy (NCBI): domain Eukaryota; kingdom Metazoa; phylum Chordata; class Mammalia; order Rodentia; family Cricetidae; genus Sigmodon; species Sigmodon hispidus. The sequence goes on along the minus strand of PVIH01028671.1, from coordinate 6,638 downwards.
TACCTGAAGCATCATATAGAATATACACCATTGAAAATGTGTTATGTGACTAAACTGTATTCTCCTTCTCCTCTTATTCTTTTTGAATTATTATGGCAGTACAAATGACTTTAAAATAAATCACAGCTCCCCAGTATTTATCAAGTTGCTGTATCAATTACTTACTCCCTTTCTCCAACCCATTCTATATGGAAAATCCTCCTTGAAAATTCTTCCCTGTAATTTCATTCTTTCCCAGTGACTTTGAAACTTCTTATAACCTCAATACCACAGGCCATAAAGGTAACTTTGTATTTTCCCATAGTTCTCTGAAACATAATCTTAACTATATACTCTGGTTTTGAATTTTCTCTTTTAGAAAATATTTATTTATCTTCTCTCATACAATAAATCCTGACTAGACCTTCGTCTTCTAATACTTCTACCTGGCCCCCCAAACTCCCTTCTCTCCCATACCAACATCAACCCTCCCTCATTTGCTCCCTGAGAAAAGAACAGGCCATCCAGGGAAATGAACCTAACATAAAATAAAAAGATAACAATATAATCAGGTAAAAACCCTCACATCTAAGCTGCCCAAGGCAACCCAGAAGGAGGAAAACTGTCTCAAGAACAGACAAAAGAAACCAAGACACTACTCTTCCCACTGTTAGAAATCCCACCCCTCCAAAACCTCACCAAACTAAACAGCCACATTAGGTGTATATCCACAGTAGGTGTACAGCCACAGCAGGTGTATAGCTACAGCAGGTGTACAGCCACAGTAGGTGTATATCCAATCCACAGCAGGTGTACAGACACAGTAGATATACAGCCACAGTAGTGTACAGCCACAGCAGGTGTACAGCCACAGTAGGTGTACATACACAGCCGGTGTACAGCCACAGCAGGTGTACAGCCACAGCAGGTATACAACCACAACAGGAGTACAGCCACAGCAGGTATACAGCCACAACAGGTGTACAGACACAACAGGTGTACAGACACAGTAGATATACAGCCACAGTAGTGTACAGCCACAGCAGGTGTACAGCCACAGCAGTTGTACAGCCACAGCAGGTGTAGATACACAGCAGGTGTACAGCCACAGCAGGTGTGCAGCCACAGCAGGTGTACAGCCACAGTAGGTGTATATCCAATCCACAGTAGGTGTACAGACACAATAGGTATACAGCCACAGGAGGTGTACAGCCAGAGCAGGTGTACAGCCACAACAGGTGTACAGCCACAGCAGATATACAGCCACAGTAGTGTACAGCCACAGCAGGTCTATAGCCACAGCAGGTGTACAGCCAAAGTAGGTGTACAGTCACAGTGGTTGTACAGCCACAGCAGGTGTACAGCCACAGTAGGAGTACAACCACAGCAGGTGTACAGCCACAGCAGGTGTACAGCCACAGCAGGTGTACAGCCACAGTAGGTGCACAGCCACAGCAGGTGTATATCCACAGCAGGTGTACAGCCACAGCAGGTGTGCAGCCACAGCAGGTGTATATCCACAACAGGTGTACAGCACAGACCTAACAGCTACTCCTGCAGGCTCTGTGATCACCACTTCAGTCTCTGTGAGCTCTGTGAGCCCTGCTTAGTTGATTCCACAAGTTATGCTCTCCTGGTACCTACAACCCCTCACTCCCACAATTCCTCCTCCTCCTCTTCCTCTTCCACAGGGTTCGACAAGTGGAAACCTTCAGCCTGGGGGTTTTATCTACCTAATGTTTGGCTGTGGGTCTCCCTCTGTCTAATGTTTATCTGTAGATTCCTGCATCTGCTCTTACCTGCTGCCTGAGGAAACCTGTTTAATGGCTAGAGTAGGCACCCATCTGTGAATATCTCAGAATACCACTAGGAATCTTTCATTGATTTATTTTTAAATTTTTGTTTACTTATTTATTTACATATATATCTGTATATTTGTTTCTTTGTTTCACAAACTTGCAAACTTTATTTTGCAAATATTTGGTTCTACCCTGTGTGTCTGAGCCACCCAGCTTGCAGTTCCTGGCTTTCGGGCAATGTTGGGCATGGGGCTCCCTCTAGTGGTGTGGTTGACACATCCCACAATTTCTGTTACACGCTTATTCTCCAGCACATTTTGCAGGCAGCCCTAAGGTTTTGTGGTTGGGTTGGTGTCCCAGCTCCACTACTGGACACTTTGCCATGCTTGTTTTTTCGAGTCGGGGTTACCTCATTTAGGATGATTTCTTTCTAGTTCCAGCCATTAAACTTACTCTTTCAACACACATTTTTTCTTTTCCCTCATTTTTAGTTTGGTCTCCCTTTGTCCTTCATAGTTATTTGTGTCTTTATCTTTGTGCTGGATATGTAAATTTGACACTAAAGCTAAAGTCATCTGAGAGGAGTGAACCTCAGCTAAGTAAAAGTGTCTCTAAGGCTGGCCTGTAGGCAAGCTATGGGGCTTTTTCTTAATTAGTGATTGATGGCGAGAGGGCCCAGCCCATTATGGGTGGCGCCATCCCTGGGCTGGTAGTCCTGGGTTCTACAAAAAAGTAGGCTGAGCAAGCCAGTAAACGTCACCCTCTGTGGCCTCTGCATCCTGCCTTCAGGTTCCTGCCCTACATGAGTTCCTATACTCACTAATTTTGATGATAAATTATTACACAGAGCTGTGATTGAAATACACCCCCCATCCCCCATTACATTTGGCCATGGTGTTTAATCACAGCAAAAGAAACTCCACCTAAGACAGTTGCCATAAAGACAAGGAAAATCCCCAGTTCTCAGAAATACTTCTTAGACTCTTCTGCCTCAGGACAGCATTAAATATTCATAATTGTGTTTGTTTTCTGAATTCTTTTTGTTGTTGTTGTTGAATGCCAAAAGTATGGCTTATTTTACTCTTAACACAATGCATCATGTGGTCATATACTAAGTTATAGAAACTATTTTATGCTGTTTGATTTAAAAGATTTTAATATCATGATTATTGCCTAATTTCAAATAAATTGCTTTTCACATAGGAAACTATACTCGCTTATTATCATAATACTAATAGTATTTATATTATGTTATTGGCATATGTCTAATGTTCTTTTGTGAAACTTAAAGCATTATCTTCTAAGATTTCCTTATTGAAATTCAGTATTTTAACTAATGAATAAGGCCCAGAGGTTCTATATTTCAAGTTATAACAAATGGGGAGGTCATATAATTCCAACTTAAGACATTGAGTCAAATGTACTGTAGACTGAGGAGGCTATTTTTTATCTGTACTAGAAAAAAAAAAGGATGCCTTGGCTGAGCACAATGTTTCAAAATAATCCGCTTTACACAAACTTCCTATCATTTTCAAGAAACAGAGTTTTAGTTGTGTGGTATCTATCAATGCAGATGTCTTCTGGAGATCTGCCCTGTTTACATATGTTTCTTTCTCATTATTGGCTAGTTTGTAATTTCAATTAATAGGTAGAAGTTAAGAAAACCAAGGGGTTTTGGCTTTGTTTGTTTGTTTGTTTGTTTAGTTTTTCTGGAAAGAAGCAACTTGGGCCCTGTGAGATAGCCTAGTGATAAAAACACTTGCCACACAAAACCAACAATCTGAATTAAACCTCAAAACCCACAGTAGAAAAGAACCAACTCCCAAAAGTTGTCTCTAATGCCTAACTGCACGCCCCCACTGTACACACACCATGGCACATGGATGTGTGCTCTGTCTGTCCTTTCATAACAGTAATAGGAAGAAGAAGAAGAAGAAGAAGAAGAAGAAGAAGAAGAAGAAGAAGAAGAAGAAGAAGGTGGTGGTGGTGAAGGAGAAATAGGAGGAGGAGAAAAAATTAAGAAGAGGCAGGGACAGCTTTGTCAGAGTGAGATAAGTTCAGACCAAAACAATCTAGCATAAGGGAGATAGCCAAACCAGGGTAAAGATAGATTATGGGACAAGAACTCAAAAATCACTAAGAGATTTTTTTTTTTTTTTTTTTGGGTAAAGGGGTTTTGTAAAACACATAAGAAACCAAAGAAAGAACAGCAACAGAGTTTATCTTCATGAAATCCAGAACTTTAGAGCAGTTCATTCCTAAGAGTGTGTAGCAACAAAACAGAATGAGACTAAAGAATTTAGCAAGAGGTCCTTATGGGGCCTTCAGTAGCTTCTGTCATAAGCTTTGACTACATTCTTCGCAAAATATATACTACAGTATTTGTTTATTTATTAACAAATATTTCCTTCTATTTATCTTCTTCCAACTTGAGCAAGTGCCTTTTATCTTTATTTTGCAGATAGTGGGGGAGGCATTTCATGAAGTTAAACATTGTCCCCAATGCCACTTATGTACATAGTAGTTAGGACTGAGATCATGTCATTCATGTTGTTGTTGTTGCTGATTGGATTCACTAGATATTAGACTAGATAGGATTAACCAAAAAAAGGTTGTAGATGGAGTTTTCTTTGGGCTGTCAGTTCATATAAAACCACATAAATACTTATTATCAAATATAAAAGCTTGACCTATAGCTTAACCTTGTTCCACTAGCTCTTATAACTTAAATCAACCCATTTCTATTTATCTATGTTGCTATGACTTATGTTTCCACATGACTCATGGCTTTTACCTCTCCTCCTGTCTTGCTCTCTCTGTGGCTGACTGACAAATACACCTTCTGTCTTCCCAAAGATATTTCTCTCCAGAAGTCCCTACTATATCCTGCCTGGCTACTGGCCATTTAACTTTTTATTAAAACAATCACAATTACTAATCTTTACATAGTACAATTGAAAATCTCACAACAGAAGGTAATACAACATGAACAAAGATCTTATCCCAACTATTGCAAGCAAGATCACTATTACAAAAGGAGAAATATGACCTCAACTCTCCCAAAGTGTGGGGTGAGAGACTTTTAAATGCAAAACTTACAAAGTAGAAAAGGGATGGGAGCATCAAAAGAGGAGCTTGACCAGTGTGCTAATCTGTGTTGGCTCCTATTGACCAGTGTGCTAATCTGTGTTGGCTCATATTGACTTATTTGACTGACTGCACTCTGAAACAGAGACCAAACGATTCCTATTTCTAATGATGGTTACATTTTAAAGAGATGACAATCAGATCCTTGAGAAAGATATTTCTGGTTTGTAAAAGACCTCCATGTATAAAAGTTAAAATCATAACCTACAAAAAAAATGCTTAAGATGTTTAGTCAAAAAAAAAAAAAAGTGACAGCAAAAGTGTAGTAGAGCTGGAGACTCTGCTTCAGCAGTCTTGACCAGTATTTATTATTTTAAACACCAGGCTGTGAGCTACTTGAGTGTTATATTTTTATAACACTGCCTACTACTACAGTGCTCGCCACAAACCAAAATACTTTCTTTATTCACAGCATACACAAAGACATTCCCACATTAATATCACCCTTTCTACTGCTGTTTTGAATCCTTGATGAAATATATTGCAAAAACCTCACAAGAGCAAGTGTATACATTTGTATTGAACTCATTTTTTTAACTTTTTGAAGAAAAAAAGACATAACTCGAGGATGAAAAAAAAATGTTTTCCAGAATAGAGTCAACCACATATGATGCAAATGAGGCTATGTCCACAATCTGAGTTAGAGATTCATTAATAATTTGCTGGGCTACTTAGTGAAATGTTTCCAAAAGCAGCATTTCAGAAATCAAGCTCCCTTTAGCACATCTAAGGATAATGCAATAAAACACAGACAAAAGACAGTCTTACATATGAGCCCATTGCCTCCAGAGACATGTGAATTTATTGGATTTATTGATCTGAATTGGGTCTAAAGCATTTTTGATGAATTTGTTTGCTGGAGACATTACTAGGTATCTTTTTGTTGTTGAAACAGGGTTTCACTATGCAGCCCTGGTTGGCCTAGAGATCCCTATGTAACCTAGGCTAGCTTCAACTCATAGGGATCATCCTGCTTTTACCTCTAGTTTTGAACTTAAAGACAGGAGCTACTGTGCCTAGCTATTATCTATAATTGAAATTTCAGAAATGTGAAAGCTGAGAAGATGGCTCAGAAAGATTTTATCATATAACCAGAAGTCTATATCTATCATCCATGCAAAAAGCTGGGCCCAGTGAGGTCTGTCAGCAATCTACATATTAGAGCAGCTGAGACAAGTAGATCTGATGCTCATTGGTGAACAGGTCTAGTGACAGACCCTGTCTCAGAATATACCAGTTGTATAGCTCCTGAGAAATGGACCTTTAGTTGAGTTCTGGCTTCCCCTTAAAACCACACACACACACACACACACACACACACATGCTAACAGGCATACATGCCCATGCACACATACAGAATTCTCCAGAAATGTGGAACTAGTTGAAATTGAGATAGACCATATTAATGCAGTTACAACAAAACTCTGCATGGTATTTAGTTATAGTTAGATTAGATGAGGTTTAGGTATACATCATATCAATTAACACATCTCTTGACCTTGATTTCTAGAAAACATAATGCTATTCTTGAAAATATTTCAGTTTTACATTAAAAGTCTCAAATATTAGCTTGGTATGATAATGCACAACTTGAATCCCAGCATTGGGAAGACAGAGGCAGGCCTACCTCTGTCTCCCCAATGCTCTGTAACATTCAGGCCAGCTTTGTATAAATGGTGAGTTCCAGGAGAACCAACCACAGTTATATAATGA
>PVIH01028670.1:0-14815 GCA_004025045.1 Sigmodon hispidus | reverse complement strand
GAGAGTAAAAAAGGCAGAAAGGAATAAGATTCAAAATTTAAAATAAAAGTGAGATAAGATTGGTCCCTATATATTTCATCTATTTTCTGTCCCACTTCAGGTGGCTTTCCTGACGTGAGACAGAGTTCTTAAAGTTTTATTTACCAATACGCTTGGGTTTAGAGAGGAAGAAAGCCACTTGCTCCACCTCCAAAGCCAGTCTGTTTTGTTACCAAACCAGGACCCCCTATGCATATATATATATATATATATATACATATATATGTATGTATATGTGTGTATATATATGTATGTATATGTGTGTATATATATGTATATATATACATATATATACAAATACACACATATACATACATAACCATTAGATATAGATGTACAGTTGTGAGAATAGAGAAATTACCCTTGGTGCCTGTCAGTGTCAGGTGTCCTTGTAGTCCTCTGTAGTCCTTTTAATGTTTCAAAAGTCTGATCATTCAGCATCCTTTTAGTTTTGTGAAGAGGGTTGTATCCATTCTTCTGTAAAAACAAAATTAAGACCCTGCCCCACCTTAATTATGTGAATGTTCCTTACCACAAATCCAATGGTATTATCGGCACACGAGCCATTACTCCTCCTCAGGAGGGTTCTCCTTTTCGATCCGGTTCTTTATCAATCTCGTTGGTACCCATATTTTCTCTTTTCCTGTGGAAACAAATTCAAAACCCCTACCCCAACGAAGCACATACCCTGGCTTCCATTCTGAAGTTAGTATATCCTTAAAATAAACAGGTTGATTCAACTCAGAAGTCCTTTCTATTACCCAGTGTTTCTCTGCAGCTGAAATCCCTTTTTCATCAGCATTAAGAAAGTTTAATGTCAACAAGGCACTATGTAATCTCTCCCTAGGTTTTTTCATACCACCTTTCTGTTTATGAAGCATCTCTTTCAAAGTGCAATGGGATCTTTCCACAACCGCTTGTCCAGTGGGGTTGTGTGGTATCCCAGTAACGTGTTTTATCTCATAATATCCAAAAATCTGCTTCATTTTCTGGGAAACATATGCTGGAGTATTGTCAGTCTTAATTTGATCAGGAATTCCCAATATGGCCATGGCTTCCAGAAGATGAGTGAGTACTGCATTAGCATTCTCAGAACTCAGGGCGGTAGCCCACTGCATTCCTGAGTAAGTGTCAATGGTGTGATGAACATATTTCATCTTACCAAATTCCAGGAAGTGAAACACGTCCATCTGCCAAATCTCATTGCTCCTAGTACCCCTAGGATTACTCCCAGCGGGCAAAGATGGTTGATTGTAAATGGAACACTTGTCACACTTATGCAAAATTTCCTTGGCTTGATGCCAAGTGATGGGAAAACTCTTCCTTAATCCCTTGCTATTGACATGATGCTTCTTGTGAAATTCTGAGGCTTCTACCACATTCCCTATCAATAACCAATCAATCTCATCATTACCCCATGCTAAAGGGCCAGGAAGGCCTGAATGAGCCATGATATGTGTTGTATACATAGGATATGTTTTATTTCTGATGAAATTCTGTAGCTATACAAACAAAAAGGTTAATTCTGTATCATCAGGAATTAAGTCAGCAGTTTCAATATGAAATACAACTCCTTCTGCATAATGAGAGTCAGTTATCAGGTTAAGGGGTCCAGGAAAATCCAATAACGCCATAATAATGGCATACAGTTCTGCCTTCTGAACAGAATCATAAGGACTCTGTGTCACCTTACTGAAGTATTCTGATTTATAGTCAGCCTTTCCTGTTTTATTTGCATCAGTAAAAAATGTAGGGGCTCCAGAAATAGGTTTATCCTGTACCACACGGGGGAAAATCCAATTAGTCTTCTTTATAAATTGAATCCTTTTGCTTCGGGAAATTTATTATTAATCTCCCCCAGAAACCCACTACAGGCCTTTTGCCAAGGTTCATTGTCTGCCCATAATCTATCAATTTCCTCATTGGTCAAAGGTACAACAATTTCTGCTGGATCCTTTCCAGTGAGTTGTCGAAGCCTGAATTTTCCTTTGAAAATCAAATCTTAAATCTTTTCAATGTATGTTTTTAGTTTCTTATTTGGTCTATGTGGCAGAAATATCCATTCCAGTATAATATTTTCCCTTTGCATTATGACTCCTGTAGGGGAATATTCAGAAGGCAAAATAACCAGGATGCAGTCGAGGTCTGGGTCTATACGGTTAACATGTGCTTCTTGTAATCTCCTTTCCACCAATGCTAATTCTTTCTCACCTTCAGCAGAGAATTCCCTGAGACTATTCAGATCCTTATTTCCATCCAGAGTTTTGAATAAATGAACCAGTTCATAGTTTTTAATACCAATAACCAGACGTATGTGGGCTATATCCCCCAATAGCTTCTGGAAATCATTAAGTGTCTTTAATCTATCCCTCTAAAGTTGTATCTTCTGAATTATAATTGTTTGCAAGCCTATTTTATATCCCAAATAATTGATAGAATCCCCTCTTTATATCTTTTCAGGGGCAATGTGAAGTCCCCCAATCAGGCAACACCTTCTTCAATTCCTCAAACAGTCTTTCTAAGGTGTTTACATCTGGGTCCGCTAACAATATATCATCCATATAATGGTAAATGATAGATTGTGGAAATTGTTTGCATATCACTTTCAATGGCTGTCAGACAAAATATTGGCACAGGGTGGGGCTATTCAACATCCCTTGTGGAAGGACTCTCCATTGTTACCTTTTTACCGGGTATGAATTATTAAAATTAGGTATAGTGAAAGCGAAATTCTCCCTGTCTTGTTCCTATAGAGGTATTGTAAAAAAACAGTCCTTCAGATCAATAACTATTATAGGCCATCCTTTAGGTAGCAAAGAAGGTAAAGGTATACCAGATTTTAGGGTGCCCATGGGTTGAATCACCTTATTAATTGCTCTTAAATCTGTCACCATTATCCATTTCCCAGACTTCTTCTTGACCACAAATACAGGGGAATTCCATGGGCTGGTCGATTCTTCAATATGTTGAGCTTGTAATTGTTCCTGCACCAATTCTTCTAGGGCTAGCAGTTTCTCCTCTGTCAAAGGCCATTGTTGGACCCAAATAGTTTTATTTATCAACATTTCAAAGGCAGGGCTGTTAGTGTCTTAGGGGTGCTTGCAGTTTTAAGACTGCGTCTTTGTGCAACCTGAATGACCGACGGCTGTTTTACATAGCCTCTTGAGGTATCACCTTCAAGGCCACGATTAGTTCTTTGGCTAGTATGTAGGCCTGGTGGAATCTTAATTTGAGTGTTCCATTGTTGTAGGAGATCACAACCCCATAAATTCACTGCTATGTTGGCCATGTATGGCTTCAATCTCCCTCTCTGTCCTTCTGGTCCTATGCATTCTAGCCATCTCACACTCTGTTTTACCTGAGATAATGTCCCAATATCTAAAAATTGAACGTCTACTTCCTTCAGAGGCCACCTGGGGTGCCAGGCCTGCTGAGTTATGATTGAAACATCAGCCCCCGTGTTGACTAAGCCCTGCATAAAAATGTTGTCTATCCTTATTGTCAACTTTGGTCTTTGTTCATTTATGGGGGTCTGCCAAAATACACGTTTTATTGGTTTGCTGGATACCATCAACTTCTCTTGTAAGGGCAATATATTGTCTATGGTTACATGATCTACTGTTTCAGGCTTGGAATTTGTTACTCGTCCTGAGGACATTGCTCTTCCACTGTGACTGGATATGACTGAACCCTTTTTGGCTTGGAGGTCTGATTTTTGAGGGCTTCCTGGGGGAAGCCCTGAGATATGTTTCCCGATGGTAAAAGCTTGCCATCCTTGTCTCTTATAGATCTACATTCATTCGTCCAATGTCTGCCTTTGTTACATCTCCTACATAGTCCAGGAGGTAGTGGCTTTCTGTTCAAGTCACTCCTGTGATTGGAAAAGTTCCCATGTATGCTTTGTCTACAATTTCTCTTTATATGGCCTGGTTTACCACAATTCAAGCAAATAATGCCTTGATTTCTCATCTTAGCATTAGCAATGGCTTGATCTACCCAATTCTCTTCATCATGGTGTATATATTCAGCATTAAGTGCATATTGAATCCATTCATCTATGGGTGCACCCCTGATCCTTAATGGCATGATCAATTTTTTACATGTCATATTAGCATTATCAAAGGCCAAAGAGAGTATCACTGTTTCCTAACTGCTGAATCCGATACTGCTCTATTTACAGCCTGCGTCAACCTCTGTAAAAAGTCTGTATAAAGCTCCATTGGACCTTGTTTAATCTGGGTATATGACTCAATTCTCTGTCCTGGGTCCAAAACCTTTTCCCAAGCATTTAAGGCAGCAGTACGACACAGCAACAGAGCATGGTAATAATAAGTAGCCTGAACTGATAAATCAGCAAACTGGCCTTCCCCAAGAATTTGGTCCTTGGAGACAATAACATTTCCAGTTTGATCTCGAGATTCCAAGGCTTTAGCCTACTCTCTAAACCAATTCCTCCACTGGAAGTTTTGGCCATCATTCAACACTGCGTTTGACAAATTCTTCCAGTCATCAGGAATTACTCGATTCTATGCTGACCATGAGTTCAAGGATTGCCTCACAAAAGATGAGTGTACACCATAGTTCACTATGCCTTCCTTTATTATCTTTAAATCCTTCATGGGTATAGGTTCATAATTGTATGCCACATTGTCAGAAGCCCTTCCACATGGTTGTGGTTTTTTGGCCTCTGCCACAACTGGGAACAGAGCTGGAGGGATGGGGGTAGTCCCCTCATGGTAACTACTCTAGGTAAAGAACCTTCCCTGCAATAGCACCGTTTAAGAGGGGGCTCTGGGTTATCTTGAGCAGGTGTTGCCTCAAAATCCTTTCCTAAAATCTCCAAGCAAGCTTCATAATCTTTCAACCTAGTGGAAATGGTCTTTTCCAGTGTTTTAAAGTCTTCTATAAATGATCTCTCCAATAATTTCATAGAATGGAACATTCTCAAAGATTCCACATCTACCCTTTCCACTATCTTCTGTTCAAATTTCCTGGAGATTCCATCCATTTTCCTAAAATTTTCATCCATTTTTTTTAAATTTCTCATCTAATTTCCTAAAATTTTCATCCACATGAGCCCTGTACTCCTCTCTAACAAAATTTTCATCCATTTTTTTAAAATTTCTCATCCAATTTTCTAAAATTCTCATCAATATGAGCTCTAAATTCCTCTGTGATCAGAGTAGACCTCTCTTCCATGGAAACAATGACTTTCTGGAATGTCTTAATACGTTCATCAATGCCAGACATCTTAGCTTCATACTCTCTATGTTGAGATCTCTTTAAATAAGTAGGTAAGAAATATATTATCACACAGAAAAGCAAAAAGACTCCTGGGTGGAGATAACCTCCAATTGCGTAATCCTGGAAATAATCCTCTATCACCATTGTGAAAAAGTGAGTAAAATTGTGAAAATTTATCTGATATGATATTTTATAAGAAAAGAAAAAAAGTTGCCTTACTGAGATGTAATGAGGACTTACGGTCAGCAGGTGTCGTAGTGCAGCAGCAATGGTGCTTGAAACGGGGTGGTGATTCAGCTGAGAGGGTCTCTGTTAAATGTTTCAACAAATCCTACCAGGCATGCACCATCAGAACTGGGTCTCAGGAGTACTTCTGCATGCAGATTCCTTCCTGGCTGCTGTACCGAATACTTGTGCATGCAGATGGGGGCCAAAGCGTGCAGCGTGCGTGGCCGCGGAATCCAGCAGGGCGGTCAGACCAGCTCCGACCACGGGCGCAAACCCGGCGGGTTTGTGGAATTAGCCCCGCGTTCAGGTGCCAATTACCATGGTATAAACACGCCACCAAGAGGTATGTTTTAAATAAGGTTTATTTTGTTAGAATCACTTACAAAAGGAGATTTTAGCAATGCGACAAGCCGCCATACGAACCCGCAGCCTTGCTGGCAGAGAGACTGGAAACCCCGCCTCTCTCTCTGAGCTCTGCTTCCATCTCAGCAGTTGCGGTCTCACAGACCATACCCCTCCCATCCCTGTGCTTCACTGTAACCCCCACACCTGTGCAATCCATGATTTCAGGCTACAGGATGATATTCTTCAAATTCATCTATTTGACTGCAAATTTTAGGACATAACTTTTTAACCTTTCCTTTTAAAATTTTTATTTATTTTTGAACAGTACTCCACTTGGTAGATGTACCACAGTTTGTTAATCTATTCTTCAGTTGAGGGTCATCTAAGTTGTTTCCATGATCTTGCCATTACAAAAAATGTTGCTACATACAAAACTGAGCTAATGATTTTGGAGTGTGAATGTGCATCTTTTGGGTATATGCACAAGAGTGTCATTGCTAGATCCTTGGGGAGATTGATTTTGAGAAACTGCCATACTACATTCCAGAATGACTGAAAAAGCTCACACTACCACTAAGAGTGGAGGAGTGTTCCCCTTGCTCCACATCCTCTCCAGCATAGGCTGTTATCTGTGCCTTTATCTTAGCCATTCTGACAGGTGAAAGGTGTATCTCAAAGTTGATTTGATTTGTATTTCTCGGATGCCAAAAGATGTCAAGCACTTTTACAAATGTCTTTCAACCAATTGTAATTCTTTGCTGAGAATTCACTTTTTAGTTCTGAACCTCATTTTTTGACTGGGTCATTCAAGATTTGGGCACTAGTTTCTTGACTTGACTATATACTTTATAGGTCAGACCTCTGTCACTTGTAGGCTTGGTGAAAATCTTTTCTAATTCTGTAGGTTGTTATTTTGTGTTAATGACTGTGTCTTTACAGAAGGTTCTAAGCTTCAGGAGGTCCCAATTATTAATTATTTTTCTTAGTGTCTATGCTACTGGTATTTTATTTAGGAAGTAGTCACATGTGCCTATGCACGAGAGGGTATCCCTCACTTTCTTTTTGACCAAATGAGGTGTGGCTGGGTTGATATTGAGGTCTTTGCAACACTTAGATTTCAGTTTTGTGTAGAGTGATATAGATTTTAGTCCACCCAAAAAAGTCTGCTCACCACATAGTAATCAAGTCACAAAGCACACAAAACAAAAAAATTAAGAGCTGCAAAACAAAAGGTCCCACTTACCTATAAAGGCAGATCCTTCAGAATAACATCTGACTATTCAATGGAAACAATGATATCAAGATGAAGTTAGCAAGATTTTTTATGACAAAATCGGACTTAAGTAATACCTATCCACAAATCTGTCTCTTTAGAAAGCAAATGGGAAAATTCCAAAGTGAGGATCCAAGTTCCATCCATGGAACCACAAACAATCAATAATCCCACAGATGAAAAGCTTAAAGAAAGGAAATGCATACAAGGTACCAACAAAAATTACAGAAAATGACAATCAGTGGTCCCTAATATCCCTTAATGTCAATGGACTCATTTAACTGGTAAAAGACATACTCTATCACAATGGATACAAAAACAGAAGCCATCCCTCTGCTGCATACAAGAAATACACCTCAACATTACAGGCAGACACAGGGTTGGGAAAAGATTTTTCAATTAAATGGCACTAAGAAACAAGCTGATATTGCCTTACTAATATCTAACAAAATAGAGTTCAAACTAAAAGCAACTAAAAGAGACCTGTGAGATCTCGCTCATGTGGATATTCTCCATATCCATCCATTTTCCTGTGAATTTTAGTATATCATTTTTTCTTATTAAATCTGTATATTTTCCCAGCATACTGTAGTTTAAAAGTAGCTTTTAGCTATTTTTAAATATAGGTATGGTTGTAGTTACTGAGTAGACTGACAACTTCTATAATCTGCAGTTTTCTACTATTATGTACCGACAGTATATTACCTATTAGTAGGAGTACAAATGAAGCAGCCACTTCATATTCCATAAGCAAGAACTGAGACTTTGAAGAGAGCATGAACATTTTATAAACATGTCAGGTAAAACCTTTTGTTCTTCTATCCCTTAGAATCTGTTGATCTACTCTTATTCCATCATCCCCAAACATAGCTTCAGGAACTGAATTGCAGACTTATTAGTTTCAAATATTTTCTGCATTATCTTCTCCTATATGCTTTTATTAGCTTGGGTTTTATGTAAGGATTTATGACTTTTGCAAAGAGAAAATTCTTTGATGAATAGTAAAAACTACATTTATCCCTGTATATAAGGATAAGAATTCAGAATGTAGTTAGAAACTATGATGGTGTAGTAAAAACACAATTTCAAGTTCTCCTCAAAGACACATAAATTCACTAACCTCTACAGATGGCTAGGTTTGCAGTACCACACATGGTTTTTCTCTTTTTAAGAAGACATGAACTGCATCATGATAGCTGTGATTTATTACTTAGATTGTTTCTTAGTTTTAATGAAATTTTTACCTCAATTTTTAAGCATATGAATATTGGGGTGCTAGTTGGTAGATGTTTAAAAAGAATTGGAAGTACACCTTTGGAGTTATATTTAAAATATTGGTTCCAGGATGCTGTCTTCTTCTGTGGTTTAAAATGTAAACTGGCAGGTATGGTTTCTGCTTGCTACCTTTTCCCCAACATCATTGTACTAGTCAGGGTTATCTTAGAATATCAAAACATATAGAGTGAGTCTGTATTTATTAGAATAATTTTCAGACTGTAGTCTAGCAAGTCCAACAATGGCTGCCTCTGACTATTAAAATTTAAAATTGAAGTAATTGTTCAATCCACAAAGATTGATGTGTTGATATATTGCATATTTAGTAAAATCAGCCTGGAATATCAGAGAACAGAATCATCCATAGCCAAGTCATGAGGGTCAGAGAGGGGTGTCTCATGCCTTTAATTCTATCACTTGGGATGACCAACTGGTATTTCATACCTTTAATGACATCACTCAGGAGACAGATATCTTCCTGAATTTGTGATTTCAGAGAAAAACTGACAAGTAGTAGTAACTTAAACCTTTAATTCTAACTCTGGGATTATGATACAGAGTTGAACCAAGAAGTAGAACAACAGAGTGGGAAAGATATTTAAGGCAGGAAAAAAGAGATTCATTCATTTTGCAGAAATGGCAAGCCAGCCTGAGGATCCTTGAAGATAGCATTTATTCTGTTTTGCCAGAGAAGTTGGCAGGGTGAGAATTGACTGTGGTCAGTTTCCTTCTTCTGATATTTCAGCTTTTTTCTCACTATATGGCAATGGGTTTTTATTTAGATACTAACTAGAGATCATGCAGTAGCTCGAAGTTTTCATTATATGCTGGAATTCTGAAGGCTCCAAGGTCAGTTAAAAAACTAAGTTCTTATGAAGGTGAGAGCAAACAAGCCAAGAATAAAATTTCCTTCTCCTATGTCCTTATATAGGTTTTCATCAGAAGTCCAAGTGGTGATGCTTTCCACCTCAAAAGACATGAATTAAAATTTTATGTGCTCAGTGTAATAATCTTGATTAATATTTTATTTTCCTACTTTAGATTAATCAAAACTTTCTCAAAAGTATGTCCCCATATTTTTACATTTAATTAATTCCAGTTGTAGCAACCAAGAATAGCATCACTGTTATGGATTCTAGCCTTCTGGAAAGAGTAAGTCTAAAACAAATAACTTTTTGTTCAGGTGTCCTTGTTGATGAGTATGTCTTTCTCATTAATAAAAAGTAACCAATATGAGTGCCCCTTTTTAATTTTGGTGTTATCATGCCATTTTAGCCCTTCTGTGACTTTGAAATATGGTCCATGAATGAATCTGTGTGAGATCTATAAGATCTTGCGAAAAACTACAAATAAACAAAACAAGAGCATTGGTATTTTTCTTTCTGTAAAGTGTGGGTTTTTATTTAAATATGCTTTCATGTCTCTCCTATGTGTAATAAATAAGAGTGAGTTTGATTCAGATCACTATTATTTAGAAAGTGATTATTATTTAGAAAGATGTTTTCACACACAAGTTGTTCTCTGTACTCTATATAGCCTAAACGCATATGGCCTGGCCTTTGTGACCATATACAACTTCATTCAATTCCTGCTCAGCAGTAAGAAACAATGATATTCTATAATTTGCATGCAAATGAATGGATATGGAGAATATCCTCTTGAGCTAGGTTTCACAATCTCAGAAAGATAAGCAGGGGATGTATTCACTAACTATTTATTTGTAAACTAAGGGCAAAGTATATCCAAGTGGCAAACCACAAACACTGAACAGCTTGGGATCTGAAGCACCTTGAACTCAAACTTTGGACCCCATTCCCTCCAGAGGAACACCTGAGCCAGTCTTGATGTGGGCATGAGGAAAGTAGATTTGTCTGGAGTGGTTGCTAAACTAAGCTACCTGGGACCTTGTGACCTACTGTACTTGCTAGGGTGGAGATAAAGAGATGGGAAGAATAGTTACTCATAGGGGTAGGAGGGAAAAAGCTTTGGTCAGGGGATATGTAGATAAAAAAATGAGACTTTATTAATAATAAAAAAATCATTAAGTATATAAATATTAACTTTGACATAAATATTGTATATTTTATTTTATTTTCATCCACATGTATGCATGTGTCTCTCTGTGTGTATGCTGATGTGAGTATAGGCACATGCACAGGCCAGAGATAACAGATCTCCCTGGATCTGGAATTATAGCTGGTTGTAAGCTGCCTGATTTAAGTGCTAGGAACTGAACTCATGTCTTTTGGAAAAGCTGAAAGTGCCTTGAACTGCTGAGCCACCTCTTCAACCCCAGGAAGACAAATATCTTGTGTTATTTACAGCTTTAAAGAATTAGGATTGGTGGCTGAAGAGAGGGGTCAGTCATTAAAAGCACTGTACTGTTACTCTTCTGGAGGACCTTAGATCAATTCCCAGCATCCACCTGGCAGCTATCAATTCTCTTTAATTCCAAGATCTGACATCCTTACACAATTATACATGCAGGCAAACAGCAATTTTATATATATATATATATATATATATATATATATATATATATATATATATATATTGCATACAATGGTAGTCTTTTTAAACAAAATAATTCTTTTTGAAAAAAAAATCTCTTCCACCATAGAACCAGGAATTCCATTGTGCCTTCATAATTACACTAAGAAGTGGAATGTTAGAGATTTACTAGGCTCACCTGATTCCAAGGATTAAACACCTACAATACAGATCAGGCCATTAAGGTCAAGAGTTCAGTTAATAAATCAGAATAGTACAGTTTAATGGAAATAGAGTAAGAAATCAGGACCTTCCCTTTTAGGGATACTATGAGGGGGAACAGACCCATATAATAAGATTAAGAAATTGTAGTATCCTGTTTATTCTCAGAAGTCCTTTTTCCAAGGTCAGGTATTTGGATAAGGGTCTCCTTTCCCTTGAGGGTTTGAGGAAAGTTCCTGTTTGATAGAGGAACATTCTTCTTATCTGAAGTAAAAGGAACTTGTGGCCCTTTTGTATTGAGAAATCAGAAGCTACCCAAGTGAACTCTGATGATGTCAAGAAATCATAGCCAGAGCCAGGCAGGGTGTCATCAACTGGAAAGATCCCAGGAGGAGGAGAGTGCCCGGACACCTTTTTGGACCTGTAGCATCTTGAGGAATGACTGCTGAGTGGAACTCTCCCACATGCTGCTCCCTTTTTTTCCCCTTTGAACCTCCTGTGTACTGTAAGTGTTTTTGGAATAATAAATATTACCAGATTATATAGAAAAAATGGACTAAAATAGACTCTTTTTATTGGTTAGACATAGAAGGAATTTATCTGAAAGTTAAAAACAATCCACAATATATTTTTAATCTCCATTACTATTCATAGAATAATGTTGACATTGAATATTACACAAATATCATATTACACTAACAACAATATTCCCAACAATAAAATACATATTGCAATCTGGAATGTTTTTGATTTTGAATGTCTCTTTAGTACAGTATCCTTACATCAGGTCAGTAAATGTAATGGCTTAAGTCATTTCATGTAGAAATATTTTATTGGTAATATAATCTGATTAATAATCTTCTAATAATTTTTATATAGATCATTTTCCAATACATGTTTTATGACTATAATGTCAATATACGAATTGAATATTTCTAAATTTATAACAAATATAGAGCTTCCTCAGGAGATTTTCCTAGTATTGGCTAAGCTTTAAAAATTAACTGAAGGTTTTGAAAATGTATAAGGACCTGATCCCTATATGAAGATAGACACAGGGAATTACAGAGCACTATTCTAAGAACATTTAAAATCTTGTCCATTATATAAATTATCTGATGCTATCTCATACTTGATCATCTGTGAGAAGCCGCACTCACTGCCGCCATTCCAACATGGCAGCGACATCCTGTGCTCTAATGTAGACTGCACAGGTGCAAGGGGAATTTCCATTCCTTGTGCTCTGCCTCTCCCGTGGTGTCACCTTGACTGTTTGAGCTACAGCCAATCTGAGTCTGACACGTCCTAGGCAGGGGCCAGTTTCCTATATAAGGGACGGGTTTTAGCCATTTGGAGTCTCCATCTTGTAAGCTTATGCTCTCCCTCTCAAGATGCATTAAAGCTTTTCTGCAGAAGGATCCTACGTGTGCCGCGTCGTTTTTGCTGGTGAGATGGTAGCGCGGCACATCTGGTGCCGAAAACCTGGGAAATTTCAACATCATTGGCATCATTGGAGACCCTTTGTCCCAGAGGATTCAGAACTGCAGGCAGGTACGTTCAAAGAGGTACGTCTTTTCTGGATTTTGACTTGAACTTGTCACCATTGTGGGAAGGTAGTGTTGAGGCCTTGGTAACTGTTTTGGGAGCCTTACTGATCCTCCTCTTGGGAGGGTTCTGCTTTCATTATTTCCAGCATAGCATGTCAGAAACTGAACGTAGTGAGAGGTTAGGCGCGTGCAAAAGGCAACCAATCCCAAAAAAGGAAAACGGCCCTCCCGGTGAGTCTCTTGACAAGGGAGTGTATTCTTATGAATCTGGGAGTTCCCTACCTACTGTAAAGAAAAAAGGGAGGACAACCCCATACCCTATGCAGGAATTACAAGCTTTAAACTTGAAGAGTTCTGATGATTCAGGGGACTCAGAAAATGAAGAATTAAACCCTGAGGAGGAGGCAGAATTGGATGAGGAGGCGGCCAGGTATGAAGGAGAGAGGTACCATCCAGACGACCGCCCACCAAGTAACAAAAGAGGCCGACAGCACCCACATCCGGTGTCCTCCTCACAGGTGGTCCCTTCGGCGCCTCCTCCTTACGAGATGCATCCGAAGTCCTTTTCTTTCCTCCCAGACAAAGTTAGAAGAAAGCTGCACCTTGCGTATCCAGTCTTTGAAGGCACGGAGGGAGGACGGGTACATGTGCCCGTAGAGTATAATCAAATAAAGGAATTGGCGGAATCAGTCAGGAAATATGGGATTTCAGCCAATTTCACCTTGGCCCAGTTAGAAAGGCTGGCTATGACCACAATGACACCATCTGATTGGCAGACAGTCGTGAAGGCTTCACTTGTCAGCATGGTCCAATACATGGAATGGAAAGCCCTCTGGCACGAGGCAGCTCAGGAACAAGCCAGGGCTAATGCCACAGCCTTAACCCCAGAACAACAGCAATGGACATTTGACCTTTTAACAGGTCAAGGGTGCTTTGCCACTAATCAGATAGATTATCATTGGGGTGCCTATAAACAAATTGCTGCCACTGCAATAAGGGCCTGGAAAGTGCTCTCCAGAAAAGGGGAGGCCAATAATCAGCTTACCAAGGTCATTCAGGGGACCCAAGAGCCCTTTTCAGACTTTGTAGCAAGGATGATGGAGGCAGCCGGGCACATTTTCGGTGACCTTGAAGTAGCTGCCCCTCTCATAGAGCAGCTTGTTTTCAAGCAAGCCACCCAAGAATGTCGAGTGGCAATAGCCCCTAGAAAAAATAAAGATTTACAAGACTGGATCAGAGTTTGCAGGGAGTTGGGGGGCCCCCTCACAAATGCTGGATTAGCGGCCACTATCCTCCAATCCCAGAAGCATCCCCTGGGTAGGACCAATCAAAGAGTTTGCTTTAGTTGTGGAAAGGCTGGTCATCTTAAAAGGAACTGCAAAACCCCGAACAAAAAAGGGGGGAATCCCACTCTTTGCAGCCGCTGCGGCAAAGGTTATCATAAAGCCAGCCAGTGCCGCTCAGTAAGGGATATTCAAGGGACGCTCCTCCCTCCCATCGACCAACCCACTAATCCTCAGGTCGCAGACATGCCAAAAAACGGGCTGTCGGGCCCTCGGTCCCAGGGCCCTCAAAGATATGGGAACCGGTTTGTCAAGACCCAGGAGAACAAAGACGAGGACACTCCACAAGAGTGGACCTGCACGCTGCCTCCAACTTCCTATTAATGCCACAAATTCATATTCAACCAATTCCTGTAGAAACTATAACACCTTTCTCCCCGGGTACAGTGGGCCTTATATTGGGTCGAGGCGCACTTACCCTACAGGGATTAATAGTGTATCCAGGACTTGTAGATAATCAACACCTAATGGACATACAAATTTTATGTTCTAGCCCTAAAGGGATATTCTCTATCTCTAAGGAAGATAGGATTGCACAGTTGTTGCTCCTCCCGGAGGGAAGAAAGGAGCTGCTGGGACTAGGACTTGCAGAAATGGGATTCTCAGACATGGATTCGGCCTACTTGATGGTCTCCCTACATGAGAGACCCAAACTTTCATTAAAAATTAATGGTAAAATGTTTGAGGGCATTTTGGACACAGGGGCAGACAAGAGTATAATTTCTTCCTATTGGTGGCCCAAGACCTGGCCCATTACCCAGTCATCCCACTCCTTGCAAGGCTTGGGGTATCAATCCTGCCCCTCGATT
>PVIH01028669.1:0-14817 GCA_004025045.1 Sigmodon hispidus | reverse complement strand
GAGAGAGAGAGAGAGAGAGAGAGAGACTTGGACCACAATGAATCTGTGGACCACATTAAGACAGCAGCCTTTGTCCTCAAGAAAAAACATTTCTAACTTTCCCTTAAGAACAACAGAGGAGGGCCTGGAGAGATGTCTCAGTAAGCAAAAGCATTTGCTGTGCAAACATGAGAATTTGATCCCAGCATCCATGCAAAAAGTCTGGGATAACTATGAACAGGCTTGTAACTAAGCAGTGGAGGTGGAAAATAGAAGGACAGAAACAGGAGGATTTCTGGGATTTATTGACAGTAAGCCTAGTTTAAGGTTCAGTGAGTATCCCTGTATCAAATGAATAAGGCAAAGAATGATAAAATGGAACACTAGATGTTCTTTGGCCTCCACATGCACACAGGCACTGTACACCTGCACGTGTACACATGCAAATACACCACATATCCACACTCGTGAACAACAATGAAGAAAAAGAGGAGGGGTGAAAGAAGAGAGGAGGAAAAAAGAGAGGAAGATCAGACAGCTGCAGCTTGCTTGTACATGCTCTCATGGGAAGATTTTTGTAATTTACCTCTATATAATTGCAAGCCTCTAGGAAAATATCATATAGGATGCACGCTAATACATAGGAGTGTAAACTAGGCAGGCCAGTCTCAAAGGGCTACATCTTGACTCAAACATTGATTTTGTAGCTCTACAACTTACCGAGTTAACTCCTTTCTCTGAACCAAGGCTTCTTCGTTGGTAAAACTGATACAATGATGTTCCTTGAAATAAACTCATTCCTGTTATGAAAAAGCACGCAGCATGTGCATATATTGAAAGAACCTTTGTATAATGCATTAAGAAGGAATGTTAGAAAAGAACATGAGTTGATTATCTAGATAAGACTACTCGATGTCTCATTCTTCTTCTGAAGCCCCCTTAATCTCTTTCCAGATTCTTTAAGAAAGCCTCATTCAAGGTGAAGTGGCCAAGGCCTGTACTGCTAGGGGTTCTTTCCAGGTGAGTTTACTTATATATGTTTCTTCTCATAATGAGGCAGAAGAGGAGTGAGTTCATTATGAAAGAACTGAGGGCAGAACTCCTGTGGTTTCTATTGCCCAGCGGGTCTGCAGAAATCAAGTCATAGTATCTCTAGGTTCTTTGAGGCTTAAAATAGACTACGTGACAGCCCTTGAGACAGTCTTCTTTACCTCAGTGTGACACAGCACAAGCCTACAACATCTGCCTCTTCCTTCTACTATCAAGAATAGTCTCCCATCATGGCCTACTGCATGCTCTATTATAATGGTCCCCACATCTTTCTTCACCTTCATGTCTGTTCTTTTCCCAGCTAACATCTTGTGTCATTGTTTATATATGGATTACACTGTTTTTGTTATTGCCACACTCTCCATAGGGCTTACTCTTCCCCCTCTCTCTAGGTCTGGAAAACACCATATCTCCCCCAAAGCCTTC
This sequence comes from Sigmodon hispidus, assembly GCA_004025045.1. Taxonomy (NCBI): domain Eukaryota; kingdom Metazoa; phylum Chordata; class Mammalia; order Rodentia; family Cricetidae; genus Sigmodon; species Sigmodon hispidus. The sequence continues at coordinate 13,362 of PVIH01028669.1, read as the reverse complement.
AAATATAGCTCAGTCTTAATAGTTCCATACTCCTAGCACTCACTTATCATCTGTTGTTCACTCTCTCATTTGCTTTAGCAATGTACATTCCAAGGACATAAAGCCATAAAAAATTATTGTATTGACTTTTTAAAATTCCCATATGGGACTAGAGAGTTTTTTCCCCTATTTATACACAGAACAGTATTTGGAGCTCACTAGAAATGAGGAGGTACAGGCTCAGTTGAACAGCCAAAGGATTTGTTGACCATTTTTTTCATCCTCAAAGATTTGTGCATCTCCTATACAATTATACAATCCATTGTTTAAATTTGCTCAGGCTTCTCTGATCCTAAGAACAGTAAGTTCTTCTAGACTTCTCCCTGCTGGAAACACTGGATGGTATTGACCAGGCAGTTAGAGCTGAGTCAGCACACACTGCCCACATTCCAAACCTTTATCTTCGGGACTGCAGGAAAAGAGGAATTCATAGTCCTCTCTAGGCATCTGGGTGCCAATTAACAAGTCTTTGTACCCACAGGGAAACAATGTTCCTGCACCTGCTGTCTGGATTGGCTACAGATAACCCCATGAAAGAAACTGACTGTGATCCCTGAAGTGTCCAAGATAAACACTCCATCAGTATGCACTGAAGAATTGTTGACTCTAAAGGAAGAGTCTTTTGTTAAGACAACAATTGATTCACTAAAGAAAAAAAAAAAACCAACTCACAGTATTGGCTGAAAGCCTGCTTGATTTATTTTGAAAGGAATTTTTAAAAAATTATTTTAACTAGGAGCTAGAACATGAGAGAAATTGATGCTTAAAAAATCCAAGCATGTTTTAAGTATCATGTTTAGTCTAGTAGATGACTCAGGTGGTAAAATGCTAACTGTATAAGCACAAAAACTTGAATTTGGATCTCAAACATCCTTGTAAAATAGCCAGGTATGGTCACACATTGCAGTAACACTCAGTGGGAAGAGGCAGACCCCCAGAGATGGCTAGCCAACCAGTCAAATCAATAAGTAAGAAACTCTCAAAAGGTAAGGTAGGGAGAAATAGAGGAAAACACCTTGACCTTGGTTTTCATACATAAGCTCATTCAGCCCCACCCACATTCATATATGCACGTATACTGCACACACATGCAGACACACAATAATATGACATAATACAATATAATGTTATGTTTATTGTTGAAGCTTGTTGTCACTGTAAAATTAGGCAAGTCCCCAAAATACTGGCATTCAGGCTTAGGCCAGCCAAATGACAAGTCCTCCCCTCACTGTTGCATACCCTGATGGAACGAGGATGTGAAAACAGGTATTCAGGAAAAGCACTAGAATCTAAACATGAGCCCCCAACACAGAATCTGGAATTCATGTGGCCAAGCTCTGTGTGGTGGCTAATCTCAGTGTCAGCTTGACATACCAAGCAAGACAGAATTTCAACTGAGGATTGCTTCCATTTGATTGGCCTGCAGACATGACTGGGAGCATTTGCTTAATTGCTGATTGATGTTGGAGGGCCCCGTCAACTGTGGGTGATGCCATGTGGGCTGAGTTACACAAGAAAGGTAGTAGAGCAACCAGTGAGCAGTATTACTCTATGATCACTACTTTGTTTCTGCCCCAAGGTTCCTGCCTTGAGCTCCTTCCCTGGATTCCCCTGATGATGCACTGTGACCTGTAAACTGAAATAAACCATTTTCTTCCCAAGTTGTTTTTGGACAATGGTCTATCATAACAACAGAAAGAAAATTAGAACATCCTAGGACACATGTTCAGGGACATAGCCTCTTACAAGCAGGGACTGTATCTCTGTTATCCCTGCAGCTCTCCTTTAATGCTGGGTCCATACCATTACACATGGTAGATGCCGTGAGTGAGTGATAGTATGGGACATTAGAGGCTGAGCACGCAGAGATGCACAGAAGAGGGTTGGCTTTGTTCCTATGCAAAGGCATTTTCTGTATTTTGAAAACAGGCTGCCAAAATTCCATGCAAAGTGCATTTGTAAAAGAGCAGACAATGGCACCATATTCTACAGAGCCTAGGCCAGGAAAGCAAAAGGGCTCCAGGGTTCCCCTTTGAGCTGGCTGAATGGGACAAATGGTAGAGGAGAGAAAAGCCACCAATCTCCCACTGAGATCAGGTTAGCAGTTTCTTATCTGGAAAGCCTTAGAAACATCAGCTCAGTCACATTTATAAATAGCATTAGTACTATTGTGTAGCACCAGAACAGGTTCAAACAACCTTTTTCTCTTCAGTGCACAGTATTATTCTCAAATAAGATGAGGACGCTTACTCAACAAGACAGTTTCATGTTTGTTCAAGGCTCACAATTTTACCTGAACTGTAGCAAATACAAAATAAATGGTAGGTGCCAATTTGAAATTCTAAACTGTGACTATTTAAAAACCTTGTCATCATTCAGGGAATGGAAAATCCCACACTTCTGCTCTAGTGATAGGTCAGTCAAATGTAGGTACACTAAAAGTTATTGTATGACATACCATTAGATTGTGAGTAGAAGCAGACACATGAATTCCATATGCAGATCTTGGCCTCAACCATAACACATATTATTATATATGTGCAAATATTTCAAGTTTAAAAAAAAGTCTGAAATATGGAACACTTCTTAACCTAAGCATTTTAAATAGCAAACATCCCAAAGTTATTGCTGCCCCTAGTTGGGTCTCTTTAGACACATTTTCAAGCAAGCTCTCTATAAAGAAAGAATGCCTTCTTCATTCATACCTGTGAAAGAGAGGGAAAATGGAAGTAGAATTGTGCAGAAGGATGTGAGTTGTGACAAGTCAGCAAAAGCCTCTGTTGGTCTCATGCCAAGCTCTGAACTGAGCAGACACTTCAAAACTGTCGAATGGGAAACAGACTCTGGGCCTTGACACAGCACACTGAAGACTGTTTCCAGGATGCCCAAGAGGATTCTGACTGTGGTCAGAGCAGCATCATTAACTTTGGACATTCCCAAAGAGAGAGCCACACTGGAAGCCACAAAGAAAAACCAATATATGACTCCTGAGACTTGCCTGGGTGCATTACAGAGCTTACCTCAGGGAGTAAAACAGCAGTGCCTAGAGAGATTGTTTGACCTATTCAAGGCCACAGTCAGGAACCAGCATACTGGAACAAACCTGAAGTCTTCTGACTTCTAATGTGGCCTTTCTCAAAGGCCAGGGAGCTTCCTGATCATCATTTCCTTCCTTATTGAGCTCAGTTGCCTCCTCTGGCTCACACTTACTAGTCATATCTGATGAATGCAGTTGCACATCTTTTCCAATGGATTAGATGGGCGTCTACTCAAGAAAACAAATTTTAAATATGAAAAGGGGGAGTTTTTCAAATTATCCTTACCTTTATTAAGGTTCTTATATATTTATTACACCATCTTTCATTTAAAGAGAACATTACACTTGAGTGTATGTGTATACACAGACACACACACACACACATACACACACACACCACAGATTCCTAAATGGTCTAAATAAATGAACATTTTAGCTAAAGCCCTTCCAAATAAAACCTCCACGGACAAAGACAAAGTACCAGCATTTTTTTTTGCACAAAAGCCTCAAGAGGCTAAGCACATTAAAGCCTGTGAACCATCAGTCCAAATTAACCATTGCACTGGTCCAAAGTTGTGATCGCATTTCTTTGTGGCTGCAAGATGACTTCAAAAGTAATTTGTAGAATCAAAAGCTTCTCAAGTTAAAAGGCATTTCCAGAGATCAAGTTTCCAGTTTTGAAAAGAAAAGCAGAACCAATGCCACAGAGGAAGACTTGCATATCCAGGGGGCAAGTCATTGTTCTAGGGCTGGAACAGTCAGAGCTAGGCTCCTAATGAATTATAAGTTATTGTTCTAGCAAGTGTACTCCCTAAAAGAGGTTCTAAATGCCTCTCTATAAACAAAAACAAGAGTTTACAAGTGTTCAAAAACTCTTCACAAAGACATGACATTTTTAATGGAAAAAAACCTCATTGATATAAAAACCTCATCTGTTATAATGGAATACTTATGTTTAGGGATATTAAAAAGTCACTCATCCAGCAGTGGTTACTAAGCACATTTTGTGTCTTGGTGATTGTGAACATCTCTACAATAGGCATGTGGCTTCAGGAATCTCTTTGACATGGACATTTCCTTTCCATGGATGTGTACATATCCAGGAATTGGTATTCTTATGTTACTTAGTTGTTTCTTTCTATCTCTTTGAGAAAGTTTGAGTTGTTTCTCATAGTTGTTGTCTGACCTTGCATTCCCATTTCTGTTGCAAAGAAAAATACGATTTCTCTTCTCCCAGGAATATCTATGTTGAATTCCATGGCTATCTAAAAATGAATGTTCTGGTGTTGCGAGAAAAGCCATTTCTCTTTAGAGCAGTTATATAGAAGCTTTGTCTTAGGTTGGAATATTTAACCTGCTCTATCTGAACTGGATCTGGGAGGGCAAGGACTGGTTAGTGCATGTTGTTTTCTGATCTCTGTGTTCTGAGACCATCAGCAGTGACAGCGTTCTTGAGGCTAAGTCTGTTGACTTTCTTTTACAATAAAAAATAAGATAAAACAATGAAATAGCTTTTTATTCTTCCCTGAGACAATGAACAGTCAAGTTAGCTGGCAGACAGAATAGTTCATGAGGCCTCTTGAAATACTTCCAGCCATGAGTGTTGGGCACAGCTTTGGATATTAAGACTCAGGTGTGAAAATCACTCAAAAGTAGACACATTGCTTAAGGTACCAGAAGAGGAAATATTGTGTTTCCTAAACATATACTGTGAGTTGGCTAAAGGTAATGATGGAAGTTGTAAACAGCTGACTTCTTGGCTATAGTTCCCTGTCCCCCCACCCTGCTGATTAATTTCCAGAGATAGCTGAAGATCTTTGTGTCTCTCTTTCAACTAGGCTTTGAGTTCAGAAACTTTTTAGGGAATTAATGGGGAAGATCACTAGATAAGGCAGATTTCTGACTGTACTGATGCCAGTCTGTTATATTTTTGTAGGTGCCAAATGGAGTTTGGTTATTTCTTCATCTATTTACTATAGATATAATTACCAACAGGCAATTTGGGGACCTGGAAAACCACAGATGCCAACAGAAGCAGCCACATCCTTTATAGTTTATATTGAATAACTGAATATGGTGATAACGAGTAAAATTTATTTTCTCTCACCACCACCACCATGATGTCATCATTATCATTGCAATTGCCATTAGTCAAAGAATAAAAGAAGTTTTACACTGGAAAAATAGTCTGGAATGTGATCGTGCCCTGGAGTATCCTTCTTCCTCTTTATCTTTATTTAAGAAACAGATTTGAAAATCTAAACTCATGTCTGAATAACAAGTATGTATTTCTATACATTATAAAAGGTTTATATATAATAATATTTTATTCTCTGAAATTTCCTACATTAAAAAATGTATTTTAGTTAATATCCATCAACCACTACCTAGTGCCTTCCCCTAACCTCTTCTACCACTTCCTCTCCCCATGTCTCTCCCTTCATGTTATTCTTTTAGGTTGTTAATAACCCTTCAGATCTAGTTAATGCTGTTCTTATACACATGGGTATGAGGCTATCCACAGAGATGTGGGCGACCAATTGGTAGCCACATTCCCAAAGGAGACTGACTCTGCCTGCCTCAGTAATCATCAATTCCCAATAGCTTCTCTGACAAGGGTGAGGTCTGGAGGCCCCTCCTCCATTCAGGCTGTCTTTTTGATTGGCCATCTTGTGCAGGTCGCCATAGTTGCTGAGAACTGCTTTGTCAAACCATGCCATGTCCCTAGGTCAGAATTTCAGAGCTCTTTTCCCTATACGGGTTTCACATTTTTTCTACCCTTCTATGATGTCCCTTGAACCCTTAAGGGTGGGTTGCTATTGATGACTCATCCACTGCTGTGCACTCACAGTCTCTTGTAGTTGACACTGTAATGTGTTACATGTCTCTATGTTAACCATGACCCACTGCAAAAAGAAGCTTCTTTGGCCAAAGTTGAGAGCAACAGAGAGCTATGGGCGTAAACATAAATACTTAGGATGCTGTTCAAAAGCATGGCCAGTTAGCAAAGCAAAAGTAAGTTACTTGTATCTCATAAACTGTACAAGGAAGTACCAATTGTTTTGGCATGAGTGGATTTCAAGCCTTCACTTCCATTTTTGTAAACAATTTTCAAATAAATAAGGTAGCATCTTTGGTAACAAGACACATAAATTGGAAGAATTTAGAGATAATGCTAGAGGGTATAATTTATACACAGATGCCAAAGTTGACCTAGAAGAGGCATTAATACAAAACTGAGTCCCAGAGCCTTGGAAGAGTGTGGAGGAGGAAGAAATGAGGGAAGAATAAGTAACAGGAACACCTTTCCTATTGGGTGGGAAATTACCAGTATTGATTTGGAGCACAATGAGATAAATATGATGGAAAATCTGAGCAGCAATGATGCTCACCTTTAATCCCAGCACTCAGGAGGCACAGGCAGGAGGATTTCTATGAGTTCTAGGCCAGCCTGGTCTACAGGGTGAGCTCCAGAATAGCTAGATCCACAAAAAGAAACTATGTCTTGAAAAAATATACACATATATATTCAATTTAGTTTTTCTATCATTGAGATGGAAAAACTAAATTGAATATTTCAAAATAGCTTTTAGGATTTTCAATGCTCCCTCACAAAGAAATAATAAATGTCTGAGGAAATAGTTCTGTCAGTCATTCAACTCTGATCATCACTCATTGTTTAACCGTATTGGAATACCATGCTGTACTATACCATATGCATGCTTAATTCCTATGTACCAATTAAAATATATTAGTAAAGAAAAGCAGATGCTTATGGAGAAAGAAGAAATCACTATCAGTCATTTACACTATAGTTTAGATTTGAGCATCACCTGCGTCAATTAGAGATCTTTTTATGCAATAAGTAAGAATTATTGAGGGCTTAGTGAGAAAATAAAATTTCTTTTGAAAATTTGAGCTAATTCGTAGACTTGATTGAAAAACCAAATAAGTAGGAGTTGAGAAGCATTGACTAAGGATTGTTCTAAGATTCCAAACCCTAGTAGATAGAATCTGACTGGTCAGTACTGATTTATTGCCTTCCACTGTCTGTACTGTTCCTGGATCAGGGGTAGGAATGTAAGAAATGTAAGAAATAAAAAATGAGACAGAAACAACATGATCTGCTATCTTGTTAAGTATCAACAAACATATAATGTTTCCTTGCAGGGATTTTTCTTACTACAGAAACCATGTGTTCTGTTATATAAAGCACAATTTGAAAACTTAGCATAAATCAGGAGATATGGGACTCATCTCCCTTTGTGGAAGTAAGAAGGAAATGAGATTTAGTCAATATATCCTGCAAGGCAAGCATCTCTAAAATAAACAATGCATTTAGACCTCTAGGAAAGGAAGCAGATGTCCAACTGAGCTACTTATCAGTATCTTTAGCTCTTACCACAATTACTACATGACCTGTTCAGACAATGATGTAAATGCTCTTAACTACATTGATTCTTGCTAGATGATATACTAATCAAATCAGATATTAAATTCATGAAAAAATGTATTACTTACATATCAAGACAAAGAAAGAAGTTTCAAGAAATCTTGTAAAAAGATACATTGCATATTAAGGATTATAGCTCAATACATTATAGCTTAAGTACTATAAATGGGTATTATAACTGTGGGGTCCTTTCACTTTATATTGTGGTAAAACATATTATGTGAGGTAGCACAGAAAAGGAGAAAGGAATAGCTAAGAGAAGTCAGAGACCCTTTATCTCTCCTCTGCTGACTAGCTGTCATAGACAGAAGACATGAAAAGAGAGGAGATCAATGCATCTTAAAACTATGTGAATTTTCACAAACATCTCTAGAATAAACTAGGTCACTAATACAACTCCTTAAACAAAGAAATACAATACATTGCAATTACCTATTCTAGGACAAGTGGATAGCTATCCCTTTGTGTCAGGGTGTTTGAAAACAACCAAGACACAATCAATGTGGTCCATCTGTAGGGAGTTTTCATGTTTCAGGTTAATCACGAATTCACTCATTAGTTCACAACACTGAACATATCAGTAGCTAGAAAAAAAATTACAATTCTTGCTCCTGACCCTTCATAGAGTTTGTAGCACTGTGAGGATGACAGTAAGAATGTCATCCTGACACACTCACAGAAAAGAATTGAGGGAGGAGTCACCAGAAAACTGTAATTAATGTAAAAGACAGATGTGTAAAAGGACATACACACACATATGTGCGCGTGCGCGCGCGCACACACACACACATATAGACAATCAAAGAAAAAAAGAGGCCACTAAAACATGCAGTGGTCCCTGTCTGAAATTACTCTGTTTGAATGCTGGCCCTTCCCTGGCTGGATCTCAGCTAGCAAGTTTCAGTTATGCCTGATAGTCAACTGACCTCCTGAAGTGCACTGTCAGAGTATGAAAAGCCATGCACCAGAAGCCAAATAACTAGCCCTGTCCAAGGTGCAGGAGGAAGACTTCCCACTTGACCTTATACTCCAGCCATGGGGACCAGTTGGTCCAATGAATTTGTGGAAAATGGACTGACTGCCAAGATCTAGTTTCTACAAACATGTTGTCAACAAAGGAAACACAATGTGCAAATAGACAGGATGTGCTCAGGTAACAAGAAGGTGCAATTCAGCACTCTTGGATTGTTTACTTGCTTATATTTAGCCAACCATCACCTTGTGGAGTTGTATTAGTTAGCAAAGGGCCTTTAACAACAACCACAGGACCACAAACTAAAACAAAAGTCACAATTTTTGCAATTGTCCAACCAAAAGTGCCCTAAACCCCTCAGTGGAAAGGCAAGTCACAAGAAGATTGAGCATTTATTACTAAGATCATTTAATGAATGAGAGCATCCTTGAGAGGCAGGTAATATAACACACCCTTGCAACTGATTTTTGTTATCCACAAACATATTCTCCTCCCTTTCAAAATAAGTCTAAATTCTTTGTGACCTGGAATCACCTAGGCTGTGGCCCAGACCTTATGTCACCATACTCTCATCTGTTCCAGATGAGAAGGCAATTTAACATGGTTTGCAAATGTGCAGAGTCACAATCTCTTTAATTATCATGCTGACATTGGAGAAGGGCCCTCATAGTAGGAGCTGCACAACCAATTGCCTCCTCCCTTCACTGTGGTGTCTGTGGCACAGCCACGGATAGCTTCTAAATTTAAGCTTGAACTGTCTTTTAATTGGGTGGTTAAGTATTGCTTCCCGCCCACACTTGCTACTAGCTTAGCCTCAGGCTACTAATTACCAGCAAGACAGGTCAGTTGTTGAGTGTGCACCAGCTCCATCATATCTGACATCCTCATACAATGACAGGTCTGCCCTTTTCCTTTTTGCAAATCTGGGTTAGCCAGGGTTTGGCTTCATTTTCATGAATGCAGAATCCTCAACACTGCCATCAGTGACTTAAATTATTTAGCTAGATGTCCTGCAGGTAAAATGTGTCTGTCCACTCAACATATATTTATTCAGGCTCTTTTTGCACTCAAGCTTTTCCCAGGCTCTGCATATAAAGAGCAGAGTTAAATGTGTAAGTTCTTGTCCCTATGGAAGCAACTACTGCCCAGTGGCCTAACAAAGCAACAGATGAAATAGAAATACATACAAAATGTGTTCAAAGCCAAAAGGAAAGAATGCTATGAGGGAAAACTGAAGAATCCATTCCAGGAGTGGTAGAGAGGACTAGGAAGGCGTTTGTGAAGAGAAAGCAGAGGAGGCTTATAGCTCAGGGATAGGGCATTAGTCTAGCATTGACAAGGCCCTGGATTTGATCCCCAACATAAAGGTGTCAATTATAATTAGCTGAAAGAGACCTAATTGAAAGAAGGTGACTTGTGGCTGTGGGTCATGGCAAAAAGTAGAAATGTCCACATAACCAGAGGAGACAAGTTCACAGTGAGAAGGCTATTGGGGTCAGAGGTGAAAGAAAGAACAGGAGGAGTAAGGAAAAGGAAAGTGTAGAGAAGAAGAGACCTTGTCTGCCATGTTCTATAACTTGGATTGTGTTTAAAGTATGACAGAAGTCAGTAACAAGTTAATTAGTATATTGATCTATCAGTCAACATCTGGTGTGTATTAGGCATCATTATCAAACCCAAGAGTATACCAATGTGGGTAAATAACAAGCTCTCTGCCTTGTGGAGCTTATATTTTAGGTGGAGAACTTATCATACATGGGTCTGATCTCTCCCACCTGTGTTGTGAGATATTTTGATGGGAGTCTGACTCTTTCAAGACTGTCAATAAAGTTTGCTTTGGATCAGAGGGTGGAGCTAGCTACTAGCTGACCAAAATTAGCCATAGAGGTCTCAGAGGTCATATAGAGAGACCAAGGAAGTAGTAGGGCCTAGAAAGATTCTTGGTCCTTTTGTATCAAAGGAAGGAAAGAGAGAGGTCACTGGTCACCTTTCTGCCACTTCTCTGATCATTTAGGATCTTACCACAATATCTGACTCCCATGTTTTGATTGATAAAGAATAAATAAATGAGCGCTTCACACCTGTAAAAAGATCCCTCTAGTTTTTCATGGATAATCAAAGATGGAAGCTCTGAAAGCAGCTGTATGGTAGCTGCAAGGAGAGGTGGAGAAAAATGGAGGTCACTGGGTTTGGCAGTGGAGAATAAGTCTCCTGGTATCTCCTCTGAAAGGCTGTGTGCTGGGTTTTCATTTGGTTTTTAATATTTTTTTACTTCTTGCCAGAGTAGAAAGGGCTTTGCATGGCTCTATAGTTTATCTTCCCAGTGGTCCAAAAAAATACTATGAGCGATTAACTAAAGCTGAACTGCAGCGGATGGCTCAGAAATACAGGGCAGTGTATGGAGCCCCTTCGGATCTTTGCATATCTAGGTGCATGTGATCACAGCTTCTGGCTGTCACAAAGCTAGTCCCTCAGACCCAGCAGCATAGCCCCTTTCCTTTCTAACACGGCTTTATCCTTCTTTTTCTACTTTGTCACACACTACCTATGTGCATGCACACGCACACACACACTCTCATACACACACACAGAAACACACATATGCCTTCTTTTTCAATGTCAAACTAATAGAAATTGTATCACAGAGAAAATGAACTCAGAATTATGTCAGAAAACCCCAGCCTTTCCTTCTATAAGTGTAACCCCAGGCTCATCTGTTGAAGAGTCCTGGGGAGTAGAGAGCTGCCCACGTTTCTTTGTATACCTCCCTGAACTTTCAGAGTGATACCTAAGAATCCCCATTCGAATGAATCACCCAAAGTTCTATTAGTTTTTTTATGTATTTGTGCCTTTTCTTTCCTCTTCAGAAAAATGAACTCAAAAGTGTATCATTCAACTCAAGTGTCCGATCACTTCTCTATAAGTGCAGGTCAGTGCCAACCAAGGACAATGACATGGTCTCTAAAGCCCTTTCATTTATGAGATCCGTGAAAGATAGGATGTCTTTGTGGTCGGGAGGCACTAGAAAGAGACAGACATGGGTCAAATGCAGCCAGTAGTCATGTTGCTTTGACAAGTTAACCTCTCTGTCTCTTAGTATCTCTCATCCTGAGAATGGACACAATACCACTTTCTGTTTGTTGTAAAATCCAATGCCTTGATGATTAAGATAATAGATTTCTTTCTTCTCATTCCATTAGGACCTGCAGGGACATTGGAGAAATAGAAGATGAAAAAGACAGAGATCATGTCTTCTTTTCTCTCTAAATATGACTTTCCATTCAATATACCTACTACCCAAGGAACAATTCTTTAGCCAGAAACCCATGAAATGTAAGCCAGAGCCTCTTATGTAAGTGAAGACATAGTTTTACCACAGGAAACAGAAACAGATCTCCCACTCTCATCCTATGCTCACTCTGGGCTGCCAGAGCCAGGCTGTCAGAAAACACTGTCTTCATCTGCTTCTAGAGAGCCTTGTAGCCTAAATTTAACTCCTTCTACTACTATAGGAAAGGTTAAGTAGGAAAATGGAGAAAGGGCCCCACACTGGAACCTCTTAAGAAATAAGTTACACTATATTTTGCATTATAGATATATAAATAATATATTTAATATATGTGCATTTATTTATTTGTTTCCTAAATGGCAGAAGGGAAGCCTAAGCCTTAGAAAGAAAAATATACTCTTCAGGTTTAGCTGTCATCATTGTCATCATAAGCCAAAATCCAGCCCTGTCCTGTCTCACTTTATGATAGCTGACCTCTTCTTGCAATACGTTATCCTCCTTAGGATGTCATATTCCCAGACTCCTGTGTAGATGGCACTCAGGAAGCCATCTATGTATAGAGACTAAATGGAGAGGGGAGAGATAGAAAAAAAGAAAGGATTCCAAAGATACTCCTCCTCTCCATCCACATGAGGGGAAACAATGCCCCTGCCTCATACAGTAAGGCTATCAGAGTGAACACCTGCTAGTGCATGGCATCACTATATTCTCATCCCAATTACTCTCACTACCTTGTTCTAGCAAGGGACCAAAACAATAGACTGTACTCACTGCCATGTACACAGGGTTTCACTCAGAGTCAAATCTTTGTCCCTGTCTAACCAGAGCATTTCCCAGGAATCTTCCAGAAGATCCAGGAACACAAGATTTTCTCATTCCAGGTCTCCTTCCATAAAGAGACCCCAGAGGGTGAGGGGTCCATAGTCTTTAGATCAAGAATGAGGTTGGTGTCTTATGGAAATCTTGGGGACCACTGGAAAAAATAGTATAAATGCCATGACAGATTTAAATTCAGGTCTAGAGATATTTCACTAATTTGGTAAGATATTAGTGTCCTCAGACTAAAGGCATCTGAGAATCATCTGGAATTCCACAAACATGGCTATATCAGGGGCAATGATCACAAAACCCATAGACTAGATCCTATGTTTAATAACTCTTCAAGAGCATAAAAATATGTATCTTCTTTAAAATTTTACTTCTTACAAATAATGTGATTTTTCAACTGCAGTAGACTGCTTAGAGATACAAGTAACAAAGATATATAAGTCCTGTAAACTGAAAAGCTACAAAGCATTGGTTTCTATGAAAAATTAAGAAAGGCTGGTTATATGGAGATCTACACAGTGTTTGTATATTGTCAGGATATTAATTCTTTTTTTTTCTCTTCTTTATTTTGTATTTATCAAAAAAAAACACAGTAAAAAGAATTTAAAATGTGGAAGAGTTAACAATAACTATACAGAGGATAAGAATGATAGGCATGGCTTATCAAGGGAAGAAATACAAATAAGATTGCTACACCTATATTTTCTTTGTGTTCATCTTTCCCTCTGAATTTTTTTTTTCAT
>PVIH01028668.1:0-14818 GCA_004025045.1 Sigmodon hispidus | reverse complement strand
CTAAGCATTATTGGGTCAGTGGGACCATAGGACTGTCTGCTCCCTGCCCAGGGAGGGGATGGGGAGTTGCAGAGGAAAAAAATGACCAGATGTGTTGGGAGGGGGAAGAGACCTTGAATAAGGATATACAGGGATGGGAAAAAAAAATTCAAAGGGAAAGATGAACACAAAGAAAATATAGGTGTAGCAATCTTATTTGTATTTCTACCCTTGATAAGCCATGTTTATCATTCTTATCCTCTGTATAGTTCTGTATAGTTATTGTTAACTCTTCCACATTTTAAATTCTTTTTACTGTGTTTTTTTTTGATAAATACAAAATAAAGAAGAAAAAAAATTTATTGAAACAAAAGTTTGCAAGTTAAAGCTTATTGTTATGAGTTATTCAAGGAAGTTTGCATTTGATTTTATGTTTTAATTTTTTGATATATGAAAGGTAAAGATGGGGTACAACTAAATATTGAGTACAATATAAGTGAACAAACTTTTAATGGCTAAAACATAGTTTATTAGAAGAATTATCCCATTAATAAATTACATATAAGCACACCATTTACTTCAAGCATTTGAAAAGCATGCCAAATGTATTTTAGAAGCAACTGCATTTGAAAAATTTTACGTTAAGTAAAGATGTTTGGCTAAAACTGAAACAGACACAGATGGGGGGGGTAGAGAAAGAGATGCTCAGACCTTTACATGCAGCTAAACAAAGGCATGATATGGAAATAATAGTTTAGTTCCTTATGCATACCTGAGAGAACTGCATGCTGTTAGAATAATGCTGCCACTTGGCTAAATGTAAGATTTAAGAATTTAATCCACCACACTTGGATTAATATAACAGAAAACAAAGGAAAGAAATGGAAGAAAAACCATGCAACAATTCAATGAAAATAGAAACTATTCATATTTCTTTGAAGGTGACTTTTTGTTTTGAGTTATTGAGTTCTGACCTTAAATTTGTAATATTTCTGTTCCTGTTACATTAGACACTCCACTCACTACAGCCTCTTTCTGTTCCTGTTACATTAGACACTCCACTCACTACAGCAGACTAAGTCTTAGAATGCATTTGTAAGTCAGCGAGAAAAAAAAATTCTCAGATAAGAATAACTTTTTCAACATCATCAAATAATCTACAAAATATATCCTGCTTAGCTGGCAGGAAAAATAGCTTTAATAGTTTAAGGGATGCTGCCAGACAACAATGACCAAGAATATAATTCATACAGCAGAGCTGGCTGTATCACTCCCACACTCTCATCACTTTCTGTGCCTTGCAGTCTTAGAAGGGTGATATGCTTGTATGTACAGGCTGATAGTATGAAAGTAGCATTTATTTTTTCTAATTTATAAATATTGTGGCCAGTTGCATATCACAATTATTTCTAATTATGTATTATTATTATATTAATGTATAATTACATATTACTATATTATATATTTATATACTTCAACCACATCTTCCTATTCCTTCATTGTGTTGATATATTGCATACGTCATAAAACATGGAGTATCAAGAGATTACCACACAGTCAAACTAGGCAGTGGTAGCACACTCCATTAGTCCTATCACTGGGGAGATTGTTGCTCAAATTCTAGTTGTACTGAAAGAGACTCAAATATCAGGGAAAAGCTGAAATATCAGACAGAGAAAACACCACAGTCAAATCTTACCCAGCTATCTTCTAGCTTTCTCAGCCTCACTCCTGGTTGCTTCTAATTGCTGCTGTTTTCCTAAGCCTGCCTTAAATACCATTGTCATCCAGCTTTATCCCATCCAGGTTAAGATTAAAGGCATGAGCTACTCTATTTGGTAGTCAGCCTTGAAATCACAGAAACATAGAAAGATCTCTGACTCTGAAGATATGAGATTAAAAGCATAGCTCACCACTCTTAGCTTTTCCCATGCTGACATTAAAGATTTGTGCCACTGAAGCCAAGCTGTTTGGCCTTGTACTCAAAGAGATCCAAAATTCCCAGAGCTGTGTGAGTTACTACTGCCCTGTTATTCCTGGAACTCACAGAGCTACATCTGCCTTAATTTGACTGTGGGTTGATCTTGTGATATTCCAGGTTTTATTAAGAATATAATATATCACCACCACTGCATCTCCCCCTTTGTGTCAAAAATAAAACAGTAAGTTATAACTAACATAAAAACCTTATACAATAGGAACAATAATTACATAGAATATATACAAACAATAATTACATATGTTATGTATAGTTCATTATCAACTGACAAATTCAAAGAAAATATTTTATTATTTATTCTATTTTTATGAGTCCAAAGGATTGTACCTCATCCACTTTGTATCTAACTTGTATTACTAACTAAAACCTGTATTTCAATGTCTCTTAAATTTGTACTTTTATATATACACTTTAACTGGTGAGTTTCTTTTCTAAAACTGTCACTAGAAAACTATATTAACTATGTCATCTTCAAATCTCTCAGAGAACCAAAAAGAAAATAATATTAAGTAAATAACATGGGTTAGCAAGAAACTTCCAAAAATATAAGAAATAAAACAACTAGCTACCTAAACAGTCACCCAAGGTCCTTTTGCATTGTTGAAGCATTCATGTTCAGCCTACAGGCCTCACATGTCTGACAGACTTCTCTGTGAAGCAGGATATTTTCAAAGACCTTCATATTTTGTCTTGGCAAGGTTTGGCAATTCTTTATGTGTGTGTCTCTGCAAGTCCATTTTGAATACCATATTGCCAGCAGTCAAGGCAAGAGTACTTTCTTGCCCAATGGATACATTTTCTCCAAAGGAAGGTTACCTTATACTGAAGAGTTTCTTTGTTGTCCATAATTTTTACTGAAGTAGATTGGTGCTGCCAGGAGCAGATTTCCCATTGTCAAAAAAATAATAAGAACCTTTTTCAAAAATATTTTAAATGTCATATTGTATAGATTTCTCATATGGATCTCTGAAGTGTTTGAAGAAGGAAAAATGTTATATTGAAATAGATATTTATATCACATATACTGAGTAAAATATTAAAGACATATGTGGAAAAGATTTTTGAAGTGATTTTTAAAGGAAAATTAAGACTTCATCAATTGAAAATAAAGTGACACAGCAGAAATTGTTGTACATTTAACTAATGAAGAAATTAACCAATTATAGGTAGAAAGTGTACCTTGCCAGAGAGCTTGCAGTAATTTTTTTGGAGGGGGGGTGAGGGAGATATTAACAACATATATACTCACAGCAAAAGAATTGAATTTTTAAAGAAAACTTTCAGGACCTCCTACATATTATATCAATGTACATGAATCAGAGAAGGCAGGTTATAAATCAGAAAATATAAGTAAAGCAGTTCAAAGCCCTTATAATTCTGTTTAAAAGTTAGAATTATATGCTATCATGATGGTATTAATTCATTTTACCAAACCTTTCAACATAGTCACTGATACTCAGTATCCTTAAAGAGTTGTTTACCAAATTAAAACTGCTGATTTTATTAATGATGAGTCAGAATTAACTTCATTATTTATTGTTACAAGAAATAATCAGGACTAGTAATCATCCCTTCTGTAAAATACACTCAATCTCCTAACAGTCTGCCAGATTCTTTAGCACAAGGTAATGTTGAAATTGACAAATTATTAATAGGAGATGTGTTAACAGTCTCAGTGTTTCATACAAGCATGTCAATAGCAAAGGATTAAAATAAAAGATTTTTTCATCATTCGGCAATAGCACAAAGAAATTGTAAAAAGATGTCCACCTGTTCCTTTTATAGCCAAACTCCATAATCAGCAGGAAGTAATCCTAAACATCCATATAGAAGTTAAATCTGGCAGATGGATTTATTTCAGTTTACAGATTTTGGAAAAATAAGATATGTACATCATACAATAGTTGTATTTTTAGGATTTCAATGGACAACTGCTTTGAATTCAGAAAAGGCTGATACTATAATCACACATTTGCTAGAAGTTATGGCCATTATGGGAATACCTGTACAAATTAAGACAGACAATGCTCCAGCATATGTCTCTAGTAAAATGAAACATTTTTTTACTTATTATAATATAAAGCATATTACAGGAATACCACACAATTCTACAGGGCAAGCAATTATAAGAGCTCAAATCAATCTCTAAAGGAAATGCTAAATAAACAGAAAAGAATAACAAAGATGTATAGAAATAGACTACATAACTTTATTAATTTTGAGTTTTTCCAATGCAAATGAGAGAGGAAGAACAGCTCCTGAAAGACATTGGACTATAGAAAAAAATGGCTGAGTTAAATCAGCCTGTCTATTTCTAAGATGTACTGACCTCAGAATGCAAGCCAGGATATGTGCTATGTTGAGGAAGAGGTTTTGCTTGTGTTTCCATAGTTGAAGAAAAGTTAGATATCATGAAACTTAATGAAGACCAGATTTGAACTGGTTAAACTTCATGAAAATAAGTATTGATGGGTCATCCACCCATATTACAAATCTTTAAGTTGAAATCAAAACCAAATTGTTGGTGTAGGTTTTGTTTCTCTTTTTACATAAAACCAGAAATCCCAATCTTCAAGAAGTTAAAAGGCCTTGGACATCTAGACATCAAAAATAGAAGGGAAGCTATCCAGAAAAATTTATAAGCAAAAGAATATCAGACCTATTGGTACCAATATACTCAACAGGGTAAAAATCTCATTTTGTAACTTTTATATATCTTTATTTGTCAGAAAAGTTGAAGTCCCAGTATAATTATAACTTAAAGCTGGCTTTAGAGTTGGAATGTGACTCTCTCCATCTCTAAACCCAAGCATACTTGTTAAGGGAAAATGTAAAAATCTCTGTATCATATCAGAAGATTCACTTGATATGGGACAAATTAACTAAAAACAAGGTACTGTTCTATTGTTACTAATCTTGTGCTGAATGCATACGTATATTTAGCTTCCTGTATATTAGGTTTTAGTCTTTTGTCAGTTTTCAGCAGTGATCCATGTCAATGCCTAATTGTGAACTTGAATTATCCAAAAGGGAGATGGTACCCCACATGGATGATTTCACATGGACTATGATAAAACCTCTAGGCTGACAAACACCAACCGAAGATCATATTTGGACTACATACTGCTGAGGACAATTTTGAGGTAGCCAGCTGTGATGAAACAGTTCTACAGACTAGTCTACGCAAGACTTGAGCCAAGCCATACCCTTTCCTGTTATGCAGAGACTAGATAACACATGATACAGATACTTTTATCAGGACTTGACTATTAACAATACTCTTCTATTCAGGATCCTTTAAAGATGCCATTGCCCATAGAGAGCAGGAAGTAAATGTAAGAACACTGCACTCACATTTCCAAGAAGTGGGGTGGGTGGTTTTTGGTCTTTCAATATATTATGGATGATTGTCATTGTTTAGGGTAATTGGTTAAAAATTATTATTGGTTATGGTTAGAAAAAAGCTAAACAAGAGAGATTAGATTCAGGGTTCTTGTTTTAGAAAGAAAGAAAGAAAGAAAGAAAGAAAGAAAGAAAGAAAGAAAGAAAGAAAGAAAGAAAGGAAGGAAGGAAGGAAGGAAGGAAGGAAGGAAGGAAGGAAGGAAGGAAGGAAGGAAGGAAAGAAAGAAAGAAAGAAAGAAAGAAAGAAAGAGATATGTAACCTGAATTTGGATTATACTGAAAGAAACTCAAAGCCAAATATCTGGGAAAGACTGAAATAACAGAAAGAGGAAACATCATATTCAAATCTTACTCAGCTATCTTCCAAACTTCTTAGCTTTTCTCCTGGTTGCTTCTGCCTCTGCTGGTTTCCTATGCTGCTTTAAATATTCTTGCCAGCTGTATTCCATCCAGTTTAGGATTAAAGTCGGAAACTAATTTATTTGATAGACAGCCTTGAACTCACAGAAACACAAAAGTTATTAGTCTCTAGAGTTATGGGATTAAGGGCATAGGTCACATTTCCTTGTTTTTTTTGTACTGTGATTAAAGGTGTATGCTATTGAAGCTCAGCTGTTGGCCTTGTACTCAGAGATCAAGAAATTCCTGAGCTGTCTGCCTTTGTGTTTGACTATGTGTTGATCTCTTGATATTTCAGACTTTATTAAATATGTAAAAAATCACCACAGGGATACAAATATGATAGGATATAAGGGTAGATTATTAAATATACTTTATAAAGTAATTATAAGCCTTAAACATTTTACCTTAAATTGGACTTTTATATACAAATTGTATATATCAACATAAAGTTGAGATTAACTTTTTTACTGTTCATATATCTCTATGTTTATTCAAGGTATTATACTTACAAAGTTCATCTAACAATGTAATACAAATTATCAACTAATTGGGATATAAAGAAAAGCAATTTAGTAGTTAGACATTACAATTATACTTACAGTCAGATATATTTTGAAATTCAGATATATTTTAGATGAACAGGTCTTCTTCAAAGACTTCAGAGATTCATAAACTTGACATTCTAGATATTTTAAAAATATAGGTTTTATTAATTTTGTGACAGTGGGATATCTATTCCTGTTACACCAATCAACTTCAGAAAAGATTATAGACATCAAGGAAATTCTTATATATGAGTTGACTTTCTTTGGGACAAAATTTAGCCAATGAGCAAGAAAGTAATCTTGCCTTGACTGCTGACAATATGATATTTAAAACGAACAAGCAAGAGACACACACAAAAAATAATTGCCAAACCTTGCCAAGGCAAGATACAAAAGTTTTTGAAGATATCGTGTTTCACAGAGAAGTCTGTCACACATGCTAGACTTGTAGGGTGATTGGCCAGGTAGCCAGTTGTTTTATTTCTTATATTTTTTGGAAGTTACTTGCTTGCACATGATATATATTTAATAATATTTTTTTTCTTCAGTCTTTTAGGAACTTTAAGATGATATAGTTAATAGTTATAGTTTTCTAGTGACAGCATTAGAAAAGAAACTCACTTAGAAGTTGAAGTGTATAAGTTTAAGAGACATTGAAATATAGGTTTTAGTTAGTAATACAAGTTAGATACAAAGAGGATTAGGAATAGTCCTTTGGACTCACAAAAATAGGATAAATAATAAAATATTTTTTTGAATTTGTCATATGTTAATGAACTAGACATTCCTCATGTAATTATTGTTTGTATATAATTATTGTACCCATTGTATAAGGTTTTTCTTATGTTAGTTATATTTTTTTTTACTTTTGAAACAAAAGGGAATATAAGTTGATAGGTTACATATTTAATAAAACCTGGAATGTCAAGAGTTTAACCCATAGTCAAACTAGAGGGAAGTAGCACACTTCATTATTTTTATCGCTTGAAAGATTGTTGTGGATGTTAGGGAATTCCATGGATAACAGACAAGTGGTAACTCATATAGCTCTGGGAGTTCTGGATTTCTGTGAGTAGAAGGCTAAACAGCTTCACCTGAATGGCACACACCATTAATAGCATGGAGCAAGCCAAGAGTGGTGACCTATCCCTTTCATTCCATAACTTCAGAGGCAGAGGCCTTCCTGTGAGTTCAAGTCTGACTACCAAGTAGAGTAGTTACAATCTTCAATCTTAAACTGGATGGCATATAGCTGGACAAAAAAGGTATTTAAGGCAGGTTTAAGAAAACAGCAGCAATCAGAAGAGACCAGGAACAGGCCTGAAGAAGCTGGAAGATATCTGGGTGAGATATTCTTGATATTTCAACCTTTGCCTAATATCAGGCTCTGATTTTCTTTTATAACAACTAGAATTCTTGCAACACTCTTGTCTTCCCTTCTGTAGGCATCTGGACCTCCTCCTACTCTTTCTCTCAATCCATTTCTCCTTCATGTTCTTGTTTTTCTTTTTCAGAAAGTGGTAGGTCTTCCAAGAGCATTAGCATGCATGGCATATCGAATAGAAATAGGAGTCAGTTCCTTCCCCTTTTCTAAGGTAGAGAAAAGAAACCAAGTATTGGAAATAGTTTCTTGGAAGCCAGCCAAAGTGTTAGAGACAGGCCTGGCTTCAAACACAAGAAGTACGACAAGTAGATCAAGCTAAACAAATGTCACATATATGTAGAAGTTTTAGGTTGGTCCCATGCAGGCTCCACCTTGTCAGTCCAGCATCACTTAGAAAAGATTTTAAGGAAATGTATTTAACCTTTCCCTGAAAGTAAAATATTACATTTATTATATTGTAGGGAGGGCAGGCTGCTCATAATGAAGATATTCACTTAATATTTGAGGGCTGTTTTTCACATAAAATTAAAAAAAAGACTAAAAAAAACGTAATTATTTACAAAGTTTACAGAATATACTACAGCAGACCTACTAGTTAACCAGAGAATTTTGATCAGCAGAAAAAGATCTGTGATTTCTGAGAGGAGAATTGTGCTCACACTTTTAGGGTGTAAGAAAAGTAGGATTTGAACTTTAGTAGTGCTTTAAGTGCCCTTATATTAGGAATATGAATATTCAGGATTAAAATCTCATCTTGACCAGTTTTTCCTGAGATGAATGACAATGTCCATTGTTGTCTTTTTTAATTGATTAATATTTGAAGTCTACTTTGTTAGATATTAGGATGACAACACCAGCTTGTTTCTTAGGGCCATTTGATTGAAAAATCTTTTCTTAACCCTTTACTCTGAGTAAGTAACTGTCTTTAAGATTGAGGTGTGTTTCTTGTATGCAGCAGAAAGATGGCTTTTGTTTTTGTATCCATTGTGTTAGTGTGTGTCTTTTTATAGGTAAATTGAGTCAACTGATGTTAAGAGATATTAGTGACCACTGATGGTTATTTTTTTGTTGTTGTTATTTTCAGGGATAGCTTCTATTTTAATTTTAAGTGCCTGGAATTTTTTTCTTTTTGGTTATCCTTTTCTTGGTTTTCTTTCAAGGAATTTTTTTAATGTCTTCAAATTTTTTTGTTTGTATTTTATTCTTTTTCATAAAGGAATTTTTTATATCCTCTTTTAAGACTTTTATAATCTTTATGAAGGTGTTTTTGCTGTTGTTTTCTTATGCTTCCTCTATTTACTCTGTTCAGATCTTTGTGTTGTGGAACCACCAGTTTCTTCTGGTGTTGCCTTGTTGTTCTTTATATTGTTGTTATATGTATTCTTACACTGGTGTCTGCCCAGGGCTTCAGTGGTTCACACTTCGTCAGCTCCTAATCTGCTGTGGCTAGAGAACTTGTGTGTCTTCTGTCTGCTCAGAGCAAGAGGTTTACATGATCTGTGACAGTGCTCTGCACAAGGTTCTGAGTTTCAAAGGTGTCAGTCAGATCCTGAAGATGCAGTTTGCCCTGATGTTGGGGCCAGGCCATTGGAGGACCCTTCTGTTAGGGGTCATTGCGGGAGGCCTCTTCCAGTTAAAGCCTAGAAAGAGTCTGAGATTAGAACCTTGGGTGTAACCTGGTCCTCCAGAGGGATTCTCTGGATGGGTGACCAGAAGCTATAATTTGCTCACCTTTGATTCCATTCTGAACAGGAGTCTGAGTTTCAAAGGCCCTATGTTAACTTTTTATAGATATTTTTAGCAAATTGATAGAGTTTACTTTCATATTTTATTTGAGAAAACTTTAAAACTTTCCAAAGATTCTTTACCAAATTTTCATTATTATTAGCAATTTAGTATATTATATTCTAATAAACTAAGGAGTAAATTTTACATGTTATGTTTGATTAAAAACCATTACTCTGTTTATGTTTTTATAATGCTATGTTAATTTTGGTTATTAGTATAACTCTCTTGATATATGTCTATAAAAATTAATAGGACAAGCATTATATGTGCCAATGAACCTCTTTTTTTTGAGATTTTTGACAAATTTATGGGTGAACAGAAGAAGAGAGACAATACAAAAAGATACTGCCTACTGAAGTGTTCTTAATGCAGCAAAAGTAAAAAGAAAAGCATCCATCCAACAAAAAATAAACTTACTTGTTAATGCACCTGTATCTGCCATATCTGCCCCTGGAACTGTAACACCCAAACAACTTCTAGGCCTCCAGCCTCAGACAAACTCAGATCATTGGTCCCTCTTATCTGAGGCTTCCAGCTCCTGGGAAAGGGAGTCCACTGATTTCTAGCTCTCTCTCTCTAGCCTCATGAAAGCCATCGTTGGTCTACCCAGCCTTTTAGCCTGTTATCATTTAACTAGTCTAACAAATGTCTTACAGTTTTTGTCCATTAAAATATTATTTTCTCCAAATTGAACTCAGCTTCTCGGGTTTTTTTTAATTAATTTTATCTCTGTCTTTCGCAATTCCATGGATGATACTCTTTTGTACAGAATTATACTTTCACAATTGCAAGAGATTTGCAGACTACTATTATTCTTTAAGGCCTTCATTGGTTTGAAAAGTGCAACTCAAATATTTTATGGACTCTGCACTGACATGTGCATATTCAATTAATGAATTATCTAATTAATTACTTGTGGTTTTCTTGGTGATATTATTGATTTTGCAGAGATGCTTATTCATCTTAAAAGGTAAACAACTCAAAGATTTAAATAAGTTTCTGAAACTTGGAATATGAGCTAGGCTCTTCCTTTCCTGAGGAACAGAAAACAAAACTAAGTTACCTGGAAGAGACCCAGACAAGCAAAGTGCTTGTTAGAAGAAATACTTTCTAACCTGATGAGTTGGAATGTGTGCATGGTGCTTCAGGATTACAGCTTTGTCAGCCATCATCAAAATTGAAGTGAAGTATTTAAAATGCTGGTGTCTTTGCATCTGTAAATATATTGTAAATACAATAGCTGCTATTGTAAGAGTTTCAAATAAAACATATTGCTTGCCAACTTAGACTTTTATGCCATTACTTTGGTTGCTCTTTGGTTCTTTAAGGTGGTCAAGCATTTATTCACACAGGCCAGGAATAGTATAATTGAACAGAAACATATAAAGTAGTTTTTGAAAACCCATGAACTAAAAAGTCACCAAGGAATTTCACACTAATGCTTCAAAAACAGAAAAAAAATTAAAGTTATTACTCAAGGAAAAGAATAATAAAATTAAGTTTTATTGTTTTCAGAAATTACTAGAAAAATCACTAAGTTTAGAAAGCTAATGTATAGTGAATCCAGTGTCTGGCTTCCTGACAAACAATTTAAAAATAATTTGGGGACATTTTACCACATCTATTCCATACTGGCTACAGTATGCTTTTCTTAAAAAAAAAACATGCAATGTGAATAGGGTCAGTGAAAAGTGATAGGTGGACTACAGTGTATTAACCATACAAGAAGACAATCATTTTCAAATTGTTAGTATCCTCACTGTCATACAGATAATGAGCATGTGTCAATGTCACATTTAACACATTAATGAGAGAACCAGACAGAGGAGTGCAAGAGCTTGTTAAAACTGTGAAGAACTGGTGCTTGTAAAATATCGAAATAAATGCTGAAATAAGATTGTGAGTTTCTAAAACTATAAAGTTTCAGAAAATTTTCTACCACTCTTAGGGTAAAACTTATTTGACACAGTTATATGATTGTGTGTGGAAAACACAAGATACCTGGGTGAAACTTTATAGTAAATTTACAGTAAATTACTTACAGCAGGTGCAATAATCAGAGAATAGCTTTTGCCATACATTCCTCTGCAAGAGATCGAATAACAACAAAAATATAGAGAAAATTAAGTATAATAAAAAATAATATCAACAGCTTTAAGAGTTTTAATGTTTGTTCACAGTATATGAGATAACTGAAATTAAAAATGAATTCTACTTAATCAAATTACCAAAAGCAAATGTACTCAAGACAGTTTGTGAATACATGAATATATATTTTACATATTTTGTTCTTCTTGGTTGGTTCAATCACACAGCTGTGGCACGTTTTAATTAATACAGTTGTAATGTCCATAGGGTTGTGACAATTAGTGTCATTAAGGTTGCAGAGTTACCTTTCATCTTAGAATATTTCAAATAAGAAGAGTCAATTTTGCCATTTCTTTGTTTAAGCAGATACAATGCTGAGAACCCACAGAAAAGATCAGGCTTGGTTTCTGTGATGTCAAAAACTTCATAGATAACACTTTCAAAAACTCAGTTTAATTACTAAAACATAACAGTGCACTATACGAAGTAAAGCTAAAATTTTAAGTTATTATTTCTGGAATGTAGATTTATCAATGGTGTGACAGTTGCAAGGAGAATACATAATTAAAAATATGTAAATGAGTATATTATTATTACAAATAATAAAGAGCAGAAGGTATATGTATATGTTGCTGACACACAAAATATATTGCTTTTGCAGGCTGTGCTACTGAAGTGGACGCTGGAAGTGTTATCTACCTAGCTATCTTCTGCTATCTCTTTCTCTTATGCTTTTATTTGGCCAGTCAGGCCTTGAATAGTAAACATTATTTTCCCTAAGCCATTTTATAAAAATTATAATCCTTATTAAAGTATCAAGTAATATTAGTTAGAAAAATGTAATACTTCCTACAAACATAGCTTTTAGTTAGAATTGGCTCTAAGAAATTTCTTTGCCTTTCATCCCTTGATAGCATGTAGTCAGATCCCATTCCTAAGGGATCAACCCTTTTGTACAGAGTTATGAGTATTTCAGAGAGAGACTAATGTCATTGTTGTCACACAACACATACTGTAAAGATCATAGTTTTTCATGGTTGTCTATTATTCATTAACCCATATCAAAAAGTGACAGTTTTCATTGAGGTGTTGAGTATGATTAGAACATATTGTATAAAAAACAAAACTGTAAAAATAGTAAATTAGTTCTTCATAAACTAAGAAAATCGATCCTCTGAAAGAAAAAAGTTACACACACACACACACACACACACACACACATGTATATATATATATACATGAAACATGCACACACAGGGACATAGGCAAACACATACACATGAATAAGCATGTGCATAGGCATACATACACTATACTATCTTACATCTTATTTATGAAATTATTTTTTAAATAAAACTAGAGCTTATCATATTTCGCCAATGACCTGAGCCAAGAGGCAACATTCCACTGTTTGTCTTTGCTCTACAAGTGCTGTGGTTCAGACATGCAATTCTGAGTCTGCTTTATTTTATATAAGTTCTGGAAATCCAAAATCTTGTCCGCATATTTACACAATTTATCATCTTCTCTTGCAATAAAGATTCTCAAAGGACGGAGTGATAGCTTGATAGCTCAGCAGTTATTAGTACTTGTTGCTCTTGTAGAGGACTTGGTTTTGTAGATCACTTAGTTTCCTAACACTAACTTGGTGGTTCAGAACCATCCTTGTTTCCCTTTTCAAGGGATTCTTAGATTGCTTCTGACTTCTGCAGGCATCAGACATGAGCATACTATAATTACATAATGCAGGAAGAGCATGTATATATACTATAATAAACTTAGAAGATAAAACAGATTCTATGCAAGCAAATTATAACAAATAACACTCATTTTCACTCTGTTGTTTATAACATACCACTAGATCTTGTATTGAGCAGTGGCTGTCACAAAAATCATCTGCTTCTGGAATAGTCTTTTATTTCTTGCTCAATTCTTTAAAATAGTGTCTCTGTTAATGTTCTCATATTATTCCAATGTCAACTCTTCATAAGGAAGCAAAAATCAGGGACACTTGCATAATTCATTTTATCCTGATATTGCTTTAGATATTTTATTTTATTTACTCAAAAACAAATTATAATTATGTATCTTGCACGTACATGTACAAGAATGTTCACATGCAATGGCATATGTGGATTTCAGAGGACATCTAGTGAGAATTGCTTTTATCTTTCTACCACATAGGTCCCAGAAATTTAAGCATCAAAGTAGAACGCAAGTCACTATTGTAAACTTCCTTTCCCAACTCCTTCTCTACACACACACACACACACACACACACACACAAAATCTATTTTTTATTCTGTTAATGACATATATTGAGAAAAACTAATCATATAGACCAGAATTATTCAGCCGGTTTTAATTATTTTGTTAAGTCATTTCCTTTCAATCTTACAATTTACTACCTTTATTTTTATCTTGAGCTGATAAGTAATAAAATATGAGACATGGTGAATGGTGTCATGGTTCACATGAATACTGTAGAATTTTAGAAATAATCAAATTTTATATTATACTTTTTATTTTTCTTGATTACAATGACATCATTTTTCCTTCCCATTCTTTCCTCCTCCCTCTAAACCCACCACACTCTTTTTCTAGTTAATGGCACAGGTCCGGAACCGGAAGCAATGAGAGCTCAACTCTCCCTCCCAGGCCAGGGTACAGGCACTGAGGCCTGCCGAACCCTCCTCACCTCTGGTCAGGGTTCGAATCCGCCCCTCAGAGACCCCTGCAGTTGGTTTGCTCAGTTCGCTCAGTTCGGGGTCGTAGTAGGGAGTCTTGCAGATTCCCTCAGCAGCAGCTGTGGGTGTGGCCAGGTGCAGAGTTCAGCAGCCCCTGCTCCAGAGTGGGCTTCCGGACCTGTGCTCTCTGTGGCGTCCCAGCACACCCTGGAGCAGGGGCTGCTGAACTCTGCACCTGGCCACACCCACAGCTACTGCTGAGGGAATCTTCAAGGCTCCGCACTAAGACCTCGAACTGAGCGAACCAACAACTGCAGGGGTCTCTGAAAGACAGAATCAAACCCGGACCAGAGAGGTGACAGGAGACACACAAACCCAAGTGCCACAACTGACCAGGACCCATCTAATCGTGAACCACTGAAGCTATGGGCAAACGTCAGTACAAGAAATTACATAATAATACAAAGGGCAACATGGTAACTCCAGAAGAGAGTGGCGATCTTACAAATACAAGACCTGAACTGAGCAATGAAGAGGAAACAGA
>PVIH01028667.1:0-14821 GCA_004025045.1 Sigmodon hispidus | reverse complement strand
TCAACAGGCCATCTAAGCATCGTATTTCTGCTCACACATTCTGAAGTAGTAAATACAATATTTACAAATGATGAAAAAGGTAAATTATTCTTAAGAATAAGCAATACAATCCACCTCAAATTCCAAATTCATAAAGGCTTATAAAGATACACATTGTAATAGTCAAGAAAAATAATACAATGCTTTTAAGTGATTGTTTAAAAAAACTCATCTTGGAGCCAGGTGGTGGTGGTGGTGGTGGTGCATGCCAGTAATCCCAGCACTTGGGAGGATCTCTGTGAGTTCAAGGCCAGCCTGGTCTACAGTGTGAGTTCCAGGACAGAAGGGCTACACAGAGAGATCCCTGCCTCGGCAACCCCCAGGAAGAAACTCATCTTATTTCCACATTGTTGGATAAATTCACTTTGATCTTCTCCACAAAACAATGGTGGTGGTGGTGGTGGGATATAATTGGTCACTTCTCCACAAGACAGTGATGTCATGTAACATCATCATATCATCCTTTGCACAGTATATTTTATGAAAATTTCATCTATGCATCTCACAGTCACTAAAGTTTTGACATTCTAATCAAATTTTTAAAATTACCTATTATATATCTTTCATACATAATCTGTAAGTGTTAGAATAAATTGGAAGTTTCTATAGATTATCTGGCAACACTTAGAAATTCTAATTTTTTTGTACAACACTCATGCATTTGTAAACATCATGGACAAATTTGAAGTCATAGAACAATCTCTGTGGTGTCATGTCTGTCTTGCTAGGTTTCTAGTGTTGTGATTAAAACACCATGACCAAAGCCAACTTGGGGATTAAAAGCTTTGTTTGCCTTAGAGTTTCAGACCAGGATAATAGTACTGCAACTTGCTGTGGGGATCCTCCCAATCCAGAAGATAGCTGAAACAGTGTAACTAGCTGCTTATGAAACTGGACTTTTCAGGTGAGCACAATTAGGACAGCTTGACATCAGGCAAACTTTCCTGGAATATTCAACTATATCAGGGTCAAAATAATCAAAAAGTATCAGTTCTGCCCATAAAGCCCCCATCAGATTCCTATAGCCGCCTCCTACAAGATTCTGTGTAGTTTGTATCTGTGTTCACATGAGCACAAACCCTAATCACCACCACTTTCTTTGTTCATGTTGTTCTCTGTTGTTTGTACTCAACATTTTGAAACTGGAGTTCTGTGGGATGTCATAAATAGTCAAGAATGAAAGGAATATCAGAGAATTCCTGTTAAGATCTTAAGTATCTAAGTTAAAAATAAGAAAAAGATGTTTATTGGTATTAACCCAATATGTTTAAGGAAACACATCTAAGCAATGTAGCCTCTGCAGTCCTCTGAAGGACTTAGAAGCCTGGTACATAGCTTAGTAATAGAATAACTGCCTTGTATGTATGAGATCTTTGGTTTTACCATCCAATGGAAAAAAAAATGAAGAATCCAATTACATTTGAAGTGTAGCACACAAGCATTAAACTTTTCAGTCTTCTTGGTCTGGTCCTCAGATATTCCTGAATTTACTCTGTGGGCTCTGCTGGTTTCTATGAGTTGAGTGTGAATTTTTCAGTGGAGACAAATGGACATGTTTCAGTAAAGAGTCATCTATCCATTACTAAAGCACAGGTATTGAACATAAATATGTAATATATAAAAACTGTATAGAGCACATAGGAATACTCTCTGCTCTTCCAAGAAGACACAATTCTGTTCAAGCACCCAGGTAGGATATCTCACAACATCCTGTAACTCCTTTCCGAGGCATCTAACATCCTCTTCTGCTTTCCATGTGTAACCACATACAGTTGACATAACTCACATAGGCAAACACACATACACAGGAATAAGAATAAAAAATAAAAAGGAAATTGGCATAAACATGACTAAAATGAATTCTCCAAAAGTCACCAGGAACCCAAGGATCAAAGATGTTGTCACAGAAGTCTGCAGATATCCAATGCTAACTGCCCCTGGCACCTTGCAGGTCAGTGCCAAGACAATGAGGTACTCCATCTGTGCATCCAAGCTGCCTACACAACTATCCCCTGTTAAATCCAATATACTATGTTTAATCACTGCATAAGAATCTGTAGAGGGGCATGTGATGCTGCTCTGTGACCACATGACCTACAAGGTGCTATGAAGGGGAAGCTCCAGGTTGCCAGAGGTCTGACAAAGAAAACTGGGAGCATCTTTTTTTTTTTTATGTAAAGTACACTGCTGTGAGGACTAATATGGCTAATGATAACTAATAACTAATAACAGAACTGACTGTTGTATGGTGGCCAGGTGCTCTAGTAAATTCCCAGTGTGAGAATTATAACACAACTAGCTATTAAGGAGTAACCCTGAAGCATGGCTTTTGTCCATATCCAGAGTCTTATTCTACAGGAAAACTGGCCTTTGCCAAAACTAAGATGCCCATGGTGAACTGGGGTCTTGGTTCCTTAATCCATTCCCTGTGCGACTGTGCAACTTCCATCTGAGCAGTTTGCAGAAAGCAGAGCTGGGGATGTAGCTCAGTGGTGAGTGCTTGCCTAATTCAGGACAACAGCAGCTCCAGGACTAGATGAGCAGAGATCAAATGGCTCAAGCAGACCAGGTCCTCTCATCCTAGGGGCAGACAGGGCTCTAGTCTGGGAAATTTGTACTTCAGTAGAAACTCTTCCAGTCTCTCAGAGCACTTCCTGTTCCCCTTCCAAGATGCAGTGTCCTTTGTGTGTGCCTTCCATTACACACTCACTGACTTGTGAAGCCAACCATGTTCTTCATGTCTCAGAAGTCCTGAAGCCAAATATGGGTCACATTCCAACAGTATCTATTGTTGAAGCAAAAAGAGGCCATGAATTCAAACCAACACAATGTCTACAATAAGGCAGAGGGAGGAAAGAGATGATGATAATGATGTAATTAGAATACCCAAAAATTATTTTTAAAAGTTGAAACAGGAGTCATAGACATGTGCTCCAGAGATTAAGGATTTCTATTACAGTAAACCAAGTATTGGTCACACATTTCCTCTCAATCTGTACAGCTTAATCCAGTAAAATAACAGATCTTTAGGCAATGCCACATCATTTTACTCAGTTCTATTTCAGTTGAATTAGTGTAATGTGGTTTTATGATAAGTTCAGTTTTTCATCCAGAATCTTGATTTCCCAGTCTGTGCAATCAGGACATTTACTGATCATCTAAAATTGATTAGCTCACTACCTATTTCTAATGTGAGCAATGGGGAAAGGAGGAAAGCGTCCATGCTTTCTTACCCCTTCCTTTCTGTGCTGGGACTACACCTGCTTCACAGCTGCTCAGTCAACTGAATTCTGACACAGTTCCCTCTAGTAAAATCCTGAGAGGTTGGAAGACACTCAATAACTGGTCTATTTTTCCTTCTCAGGCCAGTTAAGGCCTAGCATTGAAGCATTTGCGGGGCTTTCATTCCAGCACTGGGCAGCAGAAACCAGGTTAGGTGTTCAAAGCAAGGCTTAAGTACATACATAGTGTGAGGTAAGCCCCAGCTAAAGGTGAAATTGCTCTATATAGAAATAATCAGCATCGCTTGATAAAAATAAAAAGAAATTCTCAATGACCTGGAAACAATGGGGAATAAAAACAAAAAAGAGATTAGAGCAGTGATGCTTTTAATGAAAATCAAATTTAAAAGTTTTTCTCTTGTGAGCATTCATTCCAGTAACACAGTTAGTTTAACAGCTCACTTACAGAGACTTTCTTTATCATGAACTGGTTCATGTACAGAAAACAAGTATCTGGGATTGAAGTCAAAGAGATCAACCCTTCTAAGTTGGTGGTATCATTTGGGAAGATTTAGAAAATGTTGCCTTGCTGGACGAAATTTGTCACTGGTGGTCGGCTTTGAAAATTAACACCCACATGCCATTGCCAGTTCTCACCCTCTGCTTCATGCTGCAGGTTCATGGTAATCTTGTATCCCTCTGCAACCAAGGGCCAAATCATTGTCTCTTATAAGTTGACATAGACATTATATAACAAAACAGAAATAGAAGTAATACAAATACATAATGTTTTAGAGCACAATTAGTTACTTTATATCACTGAAGAAAAATATAATATCTAAAATAGGTACAATATTATTTAAATTCATACTCAAAGTATTACAGCTCTGGAGGGAAAGGTACCCTGGCTGTCAGACATCAAGCTTTATCTAGAGCAGTGAACAGAAGATATCCTGGCTGTCTACAACTGTAGAGAGAAAGGAATCCTGACTGTCAGAAAATTGGGCTATACCTACTACACCTAACATTGTGTTTCAGTAGGAGATAGTCTCCCAGAAGGATGGGTAATCAGGCTGTACTTTAAGAGAGAAAGAGGGAGAGGGAGGCAAGGGCAGGAGAGAGAGAGAGAGAGAGAGAGAGAGAGAGAGAGAGAGAGAGAGAGAGAGAGAGAGAGAGAGAGATATGTCTGGTTACTTCTCAGGACCCATCGGAATTGTTAATTCTCTGCTTCATACATGTAAGTGGGAAATTCCTGCAGAAATGTAGCAGTCCGCTCAGGCTCTGACATAAAGTTGTTACTTCTGCTCTACTCTCCTAAGGGAGTTTCCCACAGAGCTGTCCACTGCTTCTCTGCTCTGCTCTATTAGGGAGTTTCCTAGCAGAGATTTCTTTTCTGCTCAGGCAAAAGAAGGTCTAAATCCAAAACATATTTAAGAGATTCATTGGAGAGGGTGAGTGGAATTGAGGAGCATGGCTAGAAAAGCATATCTATCAACTAAATAGAAACAGGGCTTATTTACGGCTTCATGGGGCAGAATTTTTCCAGGGTGGAAACTGGGAAGATTCTAATTCCTGAGCTTAGACAATCTCACAGATTGGCTGAGGAAAAAATATATATGCTCAGATATTTGTTGGCTTTCCTGCAGGCAGAAGTTTCTGTCCTACCCAGTCCTGAAGCAATTTAGTCTCAATTAAACAAACAGAGGCTTACATTCATTAAAAATGCTCAGCCATTAACTCTAGGCTTACTACTAACTAGCTCTTATACTTACATTAACCCATAATTCTTATCTATGTGGCTGGGTACCTTTACTCGGTAAAGCATTATCATCTAGATACTCTGCATCTGGCTGGTGACTCCTGGCACCCTTTCTTTTCCCACAATTCTCCTATTTGAGTCACTTCCTGCCTGGCTACTGGTTAATACGTATTTTATTAAACCAATTCAAGTAACAAATCTTCATAGTGTACAAGAGAATTATCTCATAGCATTGTCCCCTTTTTTTGCTTATTCAAAAAGGAAGACTTTAACTTTAAAATAAAAAAGTTATATACACAAAGCCAGTTACTAAGTAATAATTACAGTAACAATATCTAATCCATTTACATTTTACAAAATTAGAGAAAATAATTTTCTATCTCATTCAGGTGAGTCTAAAGTTTTGTATCTAATTTACTTTACATTAAAACTATGGAAATAACTATTTAGTCTTCAACTACATCTAAGACTCTCAGAAGAGTGAAATGTTACCTGACAACAGGAACATCAGGCTGTTTGAATAGTCAACCGAACTTCTTCTGTAACATTGGGGCACCCAACTATGGTCTACAGGCCTAGCATATCTGACAGACTTTTCTGTGAAGCAGGGAATTTGAAGGAACTAGGAGTACTGGTAATATTTGGAGGACCCAGAGAAAGTTCAAGATAATGGTCAAGTCTTGGCTGGGGTTAGACAACTGCCTTCTGCATCATCTCAGCCAGCAGCCTTGAAGCTGTTCTGAATGCAGAACCTAGGAAACTGCAATAGGCATTCAGAAACATTGGATCATCCATTCTTATAGGACATTTTTCAGGGGGATCTTCTTCAATCAAACCTTATTTTTTCTTAACCAGGAATGAATTCACAGCATCTCACTTCCTGTGTAAACAATAGCATAACCTCCTTTCCAAAGTAACACATCTTTTGTTGTAAATTTTGAAGGTAAGACATTTTTAAAAATATATGAGTTGGATTAATCCAGCAGTATGTATAATCAAATGTCTTTTAGCAGCCTTTTGTTCATCCTTAACAATCAATGTGTTGCTAAGACAACACAATAGCCTACAGTATCCAGACTCTCTGAATTTTCTACATTTACATGACTTCTTTTAAAATATTACTTTATTTTTAACTTTATTATTTTAAAACTATATATTTCTATTTTTATAACTGTCTATACCTTGCCTTTATTCTCCAAAGCCTATGTATACTTTTAAATACATTGTAAAACAGCTGAGAGTGGGTTCCCCTTTCTGAATGTCTTCACTGCATAGCTGTAACTTTCCCTAAACACTTGAGTCTTTAATCTGCTAAGTGGTGTTGCTAGGACTAAAGCACTGTCTTTGGTGGATGGTCATACCCTATTCCTTGGTTCCTTGAGATGTTAGTCTCATGGTGGAGGCACATTCTCTTCCAGCTCTAAAAACCATGTTTACTACTCCAACTGTGGAAAAGATTTTGTGGTCATGACGCTGTTAGTAGGTTGCCACCTGCTGCTCATAAACTCCAGTTAAGCATTTAGTAGCAGGGCTTCTTTTTTTGTTTTGTTTTGTTTTGTTTTGTTTTTCTTAACAAAATAATAGCAAATTGAACACAGCATTTTATTAAGGGACAATACAGCATGACCTAGTGGATCTGTTCCCAGGAATGCAAGATTGTTTTATTATTTCAATATCAATCATTTAGAAAATCCATCAGAATTATCAGAATTAATGAGAAAAAACACATATCCATCTCAAGTAGACATAAGGTCAGCATTTAACAAAATTTGACGCTTCACCATGATACAAATTCTCAGAATAGTTGAAGAAGGGAGTGTCCTCAGTCTGACACAGGGATTAAAAAAAATACCTTACATTTAGCACCATGTAATACAGGAGATTTCTTCTGAAAATGGACAACACAGCAAGAATGTCCACTCTGACTACTACAGCCTGCATCTACAGGAAACCACTCTTCACTGAAGGAACATAGCAGAGAAGGTGAAGTAAGGCTGGAGAGAACTAAAATGAACCTTTGTGGGAACTTCTAGCATCTCTGGATACTAGAGCATTTTATAAACTTTAGCTGTATTCCCAGTGAAGCAACTGCAGCCTGAAAGACACACGCTGGATAAAAATCAGAGTGCCATGAACTTGTAAACTCAAAACCACTGCAGGCAGGAAGAGGTGTTCTGAACTCTGGCTGTAGTCAGATGGGGATGTGAGGCTTGTCACAGCTGGCCACCACTGGAAATAACTGCTGCTTTCCGGTCTCTACCTCTTCAGGTAGCACCAGGCCAATCTTCTTCAGAGGAAGCAGAGGCTGCGGTGTTTTGTGTGCAGACAGACCTGGCCCTGCCTGCTCCCCAGAAGCTGTGCTGTTTCACCTTTGAACTTCAGGTTCCATGTGAGGTGAGCGCTCTGGACTGTTGTGAGCCTGAGACAGGAGTGGCCACTGCCTGTCAGGAATGGCTGAAGTTCTCTGACTCAGGGACATAAAGGACCTCGTGTCCTGATGGAATGAAGTGCTTATGGAATGAAGCAGTAGAAGGGCGTCCCACACCAAGTATATGAGCCAGGGTCTTGATTGGATCCTGCAA
Source organism: Sigmodon hispidus (assembly GCA_004025045.1). Classification (NCBI taxonomy): domain Eukaryota; kingdom Metazoa; phylum Chordata; class Mammalia; order Rodentia; family Cricetidae; genus Sigmodon; species Sigmodon hispidus. The sequence goes on along the minus strand of PVIH01028667.1, from coordinate 7,220 downwards.
AAGCCCTTCGTTGTCCAAACTGCACAACCCTAGGCCATGCTTGTCCTGCGTGCATGATGCAAAGAACCAAGTCACCAGGCTGGTGGATGTGACTCATCTTCTGACACCAGTGAGGAGTGGGCTGTTTGGTGTACACTGGGCACCTGTCAGCAGCCAGCATCCTGTAGGCCAGGAAAACATTGATTCTTCCAGAAAAGGCTTTGTCTGCAGCTGGAACAGAGGCCACTGAGTCATGGAAGAAACCCAGGTAGATACAGGAGTCCTGTGTTTACAGTAGGAAGGTTCCTCGTCTCTACCCTACCCAGTTCCCAACACAAGCAGACAACTAGCCCTCATTTTTGTTTGCTTTTAAGTGTTTATGGTCTGTTATCCATGGGGAACAGATAATGGTAGAACACATGAGGACCAAAGGAGACACAGAGACCTAAGGACAGTTAGGAGGGCCTCTGTCAGGGTCTCTGCTCTCTACCCACCATGCCTCACTTCCTCCTGGTCTCAGTTACACATCATGTTTTTTCCTCCTTTCCTTTTTTTTTTTTTTTTTGGGACAGGGTCTCATGTAGTCCAAGCTGGTTTCAAATTCAATACGTAGTTGAAGTTGTCTTTTAACTTCTGAGTCCTGAGTGCTGGGATTATAAGTGTGTGCTGAAGGAGTGGTTTCCTGTAGTGCTGGGGATGAACTCTAGGCTTTGAGCTATAGGCAAAGCACTCTGCCACCCACGAGTAGCAGGGCTTCTTAAAAGGTCAGTGCTTTTATTACTCCTAATGCTGAGTCAGGAAGCCACCTATAAACAAAGCATATTTCTGCTTACTGTCAGCAACCAGATCTCATTTCTGAGAAAATAATACTTGCTACCAAGAAGCCATTCTTGACTGTTATTTTATGTTTAGAATGCCTTTTTAAGCTTTTGTCATGTTTTATGTGGAAACTCTTGCCAAAAATTTGGGCCCTACATGTAGGTAGAGTTTCTCTCCTATCAGGTCCCACAGTCATTCAGTTCCAAATAACTACATAGAGGCTTATATTCATTATAAATGTTTGATCTGTAGCTCAAGCTTACTACTAACTAGCTCTTACACTTAAATTAACCCATAATTATTATCTCTGTTTAGCCACATGGCTGAGTACCTTTGCTCAGTAAGGCATTCTCATCTTGCTTCCTCTACATCTGACTGGCAACTCCTGACTCTGCCTATCTTTTCAGAATTTTCCTAGTTTGCCTGCCCAATCTAAACTTTCTCTGTAGCTAATCAGCATTTTATTAAACCAATTCAAGTGACAAATCTTTACAATATATAAGATGTTTATACCACAGCAATTTTCTGCTAAAGGATTGTTTGGCTTCACGCTCAGTTAGCCATGAGAGCCCATGTCTGTTTCTTTTACTGTTTTGTTAACTACTTGGCAGTGGTTTCAAGACCAGGTTTGTTTCTTTGACTGTGTATTCAGGGAAAAAGTGTCTGCCTTTCATTGGATGTAATTTGAGGGTCAGGATGTAATCTTTCTGCCTGGCCTTTTTCCCCCTACATATAGGGCTTCATAAATTCACAAATTCATTTTTTCAGTTCACTGGTGCAGAAAACATTAAAATGGACATCATAATGGTTGAACAGATGTTGGCAATGTTGTTTTTTTTAATATACTAAATGTTCTTATACAACTGAATTTAAGTGTGTTGGCAAAGAGCTTACCATATATTTTATAATATGAAACTCATAATATTTTTTTCAGGTACTCAAATATTATTGTAATATTCAAAGGCATTCACAGTTTGATTGTACACAAAAAGTTTTATTTCTGCAGAAAGTATGAACTTTAACACAATGACTATGTTTATAGGGTTCCTCGACAGTATGATGTTTTCTCATGATTTCGAAGTCCACTGGTATACGCAAAGGGTTTACCACAATGATTACATGCATAAGGTTTGTCTCCAGTATGTGTTCTTTTATGTCTTTCAAGAACAATGTGTTGAACAAAGGCTTTACCACATTGATGACATTCATAGCGTTTCTCTCCAGTATGTGTTCTTCCATGTAATTGAAGACTACTCTGTGTAGAGAAAGCTTTACCACAATGATTACATTCATATGGCTTCTCTCCAGTATGTGTTCTTTTATGTATTTGGAGAGTACCCTGTTGTCCAAAGGCTTTACCACACAGATCACATTCATAAGGTTTTTCTCCAGTATGTGTTCTTTTATGCATTTGAAGAGAAATCTGTTGTCCAAAGGCTTTACCACATTGATTACATTCATAAGGTTTCTCTCCAGTATGGATTCTTTTATGTTTTAGGAGGTTATTGTGATATGCAAAGGCTTTACCACATTGAGTACATTCATAGGGTTTCTCTCCAGTATGTGTTCTTCCATGTAATTGAAGACTACTCTGGGTAGAAAAGGCTTTACTACATTGATTACATTCATATGGTTTCTCTCTAGTATGTGTTCTTTTATGCACTTGAAGAGAACCTTGTTGTCCAAAGGCTTTACCACATTGATTACATTCATATGGTTTCTCTCCAGAATGTGATTCTTCATGCCTTTGAAGATGCCTGTCATATGCAAAGACTGTAACACATTGAGTATATATAGGTTTCTCTTCAATTTGACCTCTTTTATGCCTGCAAAGATAATTGGCACAAGTAAAAGCTCTAGCACTATGGATCTTCATATCTGTGAAAATTAATTTTGCAATTTGGTCAAATTGCAAAGAGAAATTAGATATTAAGGTTTTATCACTGTTTTTACATTCATGTTGTTCCCCTTCATTAAGATCCCTTTTCACATGGTTCACATTTATAGAATCTTGTTTCTATATTAGATTTTTCACGTATTTCAAGAGAACTGGAAAAACTCCCCTTATTACCATACTTATTGCATTCATAAATTTTTCTATTCTGTGAATCATACTACATTTGCTAAGTAAATTGGGCCAAATAAAAGTATTTACACAGTCATAGTACTCATAGGGCCTTTCTGCAGTGTAATGATGTAGCTGAAAAACCAATTACTTATATACTTGAATCAAATTCAACAAGTTTGAATCAAATTCAACAAATATACTCAACATGATGACTGCTAAATAATTATTATTTGTTCTGATAGAGATATTATATTTTTCTATATCCCTATGGTCATATGGTTTGTATGTAGAGTGACATAGGATATATCTGGTAGATGAAGAATAGTAAATGAAAGGTTTCCACTTTAAATTCACACAGGTTGACTTTCTGTTCCTCACAGACATGCAATAAAGAAATTAAGGTTTCTCCACTACAACTACCCCTTGACTCTTGACTCTAACTGCTCCACTCACTAAGCTTAGCACAGTCACAACAAGTATATAAGTAACACTAGCTTTATTGTGGACTATTGCTTATTAGAGGGATTTGGAAATATTACTTCTTCAATGTGTATATCTTCTTGTAATACGAGTAGTATAAAAAGAATGGACTGGTAGTTTTATAGCATAGCTCTCATGGTTCTGATTCAAATGGTGCCATCTGTTAAGGAAATGTTTTCTTGTTTTTCATCTAAAAAGACAGCCTTGCAAATGCAATTCACCTACCTGAAATTGAGGTGCATTGTTTTGTGAGAATTTAATAATATCAATTCACTTTATATTGTTGCTTATTTACGCTTTGGCTTTTGTTTAAAACTTCTAGGACACATTACAATTTCTTCAGAGGCAAGGTTGCATCAGCTTGCACATGAAAATTACCTTTCATGTCTTCTAGAGCTTTGATAATGTTCTTCAATATAGTCTTCCCAATGGTATCCTAAAACATAGCACCAAAAAATGTATCTTATTTTACTGAAAATTGTGCAAAATTCACTATCTTCAGTGAACCTTACAACCATGCATAATTTATTCACCTTACATTTGCAGTCAAATTACAGAAGAGCATCACTAACCAAGGAATACTTGTGTTCTTATTTTAAAACATGAATGAAAATTTCACCTTACCTATAGTAGTAAGATTCCTGTAGGTCTCTAGCATCACATCTTTGTAGAGAGTCTTCTGGAAAGGATTCAGCAAAGTCCACTCTTCCCAAGTGAAGTCAATATGCACATCATCATAGGTCACTGTATTCTAAAGTATTTCATACATGTATAAACAGAAAGCATAATACTGACAACATTGTAAATATATACTTCTTTGACAACATAATTGTATAACTCTCATGCTCCTCACACTTATTTCATGATATAGACATTATTATGTATTTACCAAGTCACTTTAGAAGTAAACTGAATAGGAGATTTACCTCTGTCATTGCTGTATCTTTTGAAGGAAATATCACCTTGAAAAAGAAATGCCTATTAACAAACAACAAACATAGAGAGACAAGTAAACAGATCAACAGTACAGAACATACTTCAGAAAAATTGTATGAACAATTACTAACTACAAAAAAGAAAAATAATATGAATAACCTGGATCCATTGGCTCACATCTTTAACACCAGCACTCAGGCAACAGAGGCTGTCATATCTGCCTCTAAGTTAAATGCTGCTTAATATATGCAATCAGTTTCAGGACAGCCAGAAGTACGTATTAAAATTTTGCATCCAATGTAAAAATCAGTTAAACAAACAAACAAAAAATAATAATAAGTATTCAGAGAATTTTACTGAAGTTCCCACAAAGAGTTGTATTACTTCAGTAATGCCTGGTATACAGAGCTGCGATGTGTTTCAGACATTATTTAGGGACGCTTTAGTAGCTCCTGAGAATCAGGACCCCTATAAGGCATGGCCACATTCAATTGAGACCTGGGAACACTGATTTCCCTTCCTGTTTGCTCTGGTGTTCTTGGAGAGCAGACTAGTAGCCAGGCATGGAACAATTCCATCTCCAAAAATTGTCTTATACTTCAATTTGTATAGGAGAGTTTATATAGCCTTTAATAAATATTAACCCCTTATATAATATATTACAAGTGAATACTTCTGTGAATTCTGGCACCCAACATGGGGCGCTAGCTGCAGAAAAAGGTTCTGGCCCTGTCTGGCCAGAGGTCCAGACCTGCCTGTGACTGCTTTTCCCCCCAAAATTGACTCAGACACTTACATTAATTTCATGCTGTTTGGCCTATGTCTTAGGCATATTGTTAGCTAGCTCTTTCATCTTTTTTTTTCTTTTTGCCCTGCCTATCTACAGCCCTAGATCTTTCATCTTAAATCAACCCATTTCATTAATCTGTTCTGCCATGTGGTCAGTGGCTTACCTATTTCATTACATCTTGCTTCATGGGCAGCTTGGTTGTCTCTGTCAGATTGTACCCTCCTTCTCCTCCCTATGCTTCGATTTCCCTGCCTACCTGTGGTTCCTGAAATAAATCAAAACAGTTCCTTTATTTAAAGAATATCAAAATTGTCTGAATCATTTTGGGGAGGGAAAGGTCACAAGTGGGTCTGGACCTCTGGCCAGACAGGGACAGAAACTTTGTTCTACATACAGCTACATTTAGGACAGTAAGGGCTACACAGACCAAACTTTTCTTCAAAAACAAACAAATTATAACAACAGGCTACCAAGCTGACTTAGCACTGAATAGCAATTGTTTCTACTGCATCTTATGTGATTTATGAATAAAATCCATATTGGTGGTGAAGGTATGATAATACAAGAAGAAAGATGGCTAATTAGTTTCAAACACAAGTAGACAAAAAGAACAATAAATGGGTTGAGATTATCCCATCCCCAATAAGGAATTTCAACCATTTAGGCTCCTCCTACTAAAGGTTTCACAGTCAATCAAACGAAAGTCACTGAGGAGATACACATGTTCAAATACCTCATGCTATCTGGGAGGTTTTTCAATCAATTACATTCTGACCCATGTCACTATGGGTCATGGTCATCCATGAAGAAAATGCATTTAGTCACTGCAATGATTCTCATAGTCTGCAATAGCACCTATGCTATTCAAATGTCCAAAGTCTCCTCTGACACTCAAGACAATCTCTTGACAGTGACATCTTGTAAACTCAGAAAAAAAGTCACATCTTTCCAACATACAATGGCACAAAATACCATTCACATTCCAAAAGGGAAATGGAGACACAGTGAGTAAAGATTGAACCAAAGCAAGACTGAAGCACAGTAGGACAAACAGCAAATCCTGTAGCTGTCCCAAATCCATGGAGCTACAGTTTCATAGGCCTCTGATGGCCCTATGACTGCAACTTCTCATACAGCTCCTTCTTTGGTTATTGCCACTCCCTACACACAGCTAGCATACAGGAACATGTCTCATAGCTTAGGTATCTCAACATCTTGTGGTCTCAAAATGCAACACAGGCTGTTGTAGAATATTATTTTAAGATCTATTATGTTTGTTCATGATGTATATTTATTATAATCAATGCAAAGATGTGTTGCTTTTTTAATGTTACATTTGTTTAACTCTGTGAAGCTATGATACTTTGCCTGTCTAAAATACATAATTGGTCCAATAAAGAACTAAATGGCCAATATCTTGGCAAGAAAGGATAGGCAGGCCTGACATTCCAAGAGAATAAATGGGAGGAGAAATCTGGGAGAAAAAAAAAAGGAGAAACAAGAAAAAGAGAGGACATCAGAGGCCAGCCACCCATATACACAACCATGGAGTAAGAAGAAAAGATGGCCAAAATAGAGAACAAAACCCAGAGCAAAAAGTAGATGGGATAATTTAAGAAAAGCTGGCTAGAAAAAAAAGCCTCATTAAGATTGGGTATTTATAAGAATAAGCCTTTATGTGAATAATTTATTTGGAAGCTGGGTGGTGGGACCCCCAACAAAGCCAACCAACCAAAACGAAACAACACCACAAGGGTTTATTCTCACAGCTTCATGCAATAAACTCTCACAGTTTCCTCACTGGGTTTGTGACTCAGCCAAACATAGATGCCTGCAATAATGCTGAACTAACCACAAACTAAGAATGACCTCATCTTTTGATAATTTCTTGTTTCCAGAACCAGCACATGCCGTGTTACCTGGGAAATTTTGATATCTTAATTAAGGTGGACACACTAACAGGCCTAGAACACACATGCAGCAGGTTTGCATGAAGTTGCTTCTCTGCTTTCTCATAAACTGAAGGTTTAGCTGGATGGGGTATTACAATGGGGTATTAAAATGTTACCTTTTATTCCAGAGCAAGGGCTTTCTCTATAATGGTGATACACAACTCAAAAATTCCAGCCTGTTTCAGCACTTCACTGC
>PVIH01028665.1:0-14823 GCA_004025045.1 Sigmodon hispidus | reverse complement strand
CAATCTAACAGGTGTTAGGTGGTATCTCAAAGTTGTTTTGATTTGCATTTCTCTGATGGCTAAAGATGAAGAGCACTTTTTCAGGTGCCTTTCAGCCATTCGTAGTTCCTCTGCTGAGAATTCCCTTTTTAGATCTGAACCCCATTTTTTGATAGGGTTATTCAAGGTTTTGGGATCTAAATTCTTGAGCTCTTTACATACCTTAGAGATCAGTCCTCTATCACTTGTAGGGTTGGTGAAAATCTTTTCCCATTCTGTAGGCTGGCGTTTTGTCCTATTGACAGTGTCCTTGGCTTTGCAGAAGCTTCCCAGCTTTAGGAGATCCCACTTATTGATTGTTGGTCTTAGTGCCTGTGCCACTGGTGTTATATTTAGGAAGTGGTCGCCTGTGCCAATTTGTAGAAGTGTATTTCCCACTTTCTTTTCTATCAGGTTCAAAGTGGTTGAGGTAAAAGAGACAATTTGTAAAGTATAAATTATCATAAAAGTTTATTAACTGAAGAGAGTTTCAAATTATGTGAAGGAAAAGTAAAACCTCATAGAATTGACAGGTAAAATAGATAATTGCACTGGATGATTACTGATTTAAATACCACTTTTTCAGTAATCAATTGAATAAATAAGCATAAACCAGAAAATATATAGAAAATTTGAACACTACTAACATGATCTAATTAATATTCATCAAACATTGTTATCAACTAAGAAAAAAATATATAGTAACATTTACCTAGGTCAGACATATCTTGGGCATAAGCAAGTCTCAATATATTTTAAAAAGTACAAGTCATACACTGTTCTATGACCAAAATAGAAATGAGTTAGAAAACAATGAGAGGGTTGGAGAGATGGCTCAGCCGTTAAAGGCTAGGCTCACAACCATAAATATAAGAAAACAATGAGAAAAAAGACCTCCTCTAAGAAGTCACTCAATAGCATAATTCTAAGTAATACATAAACCAAAAACGCCAAAGAATAAATTGGAAAGTATTTTGAACTTGAAAATGAAAATATGGCAAATTAAAATTTATCAGATGCACCTAAAACCATGCCTGGGACAAAATATGTTACAATACAACATCAGAAAAGACATCTCAAATTAATAGCACTAGGTTATCTTGCATGGCAGGCTAGAAAGTTATTGACTCTATGTACGAAATAGGGCTTCTTCTTTGTGTTCACTTCTTTGGGATTCTTGCTCTGATTCTGACTATTTGCCTCTTTCTCTAACTGGCAATGAAAAAAACTGGACTACATCCAAGTAACTTTTTGCTAAAGACTTGAGCAGAAACCAGGTTCAGGCTTAGAAGAAAGGACATACAGAAAAGGCCTTTGAAACCATTAGGCAAAAACAGTGCTCACTGTTTGCTATCTACTAGTGACACAATCCACCTCCATTGGGTTGACATGCTGCCCACTTTGAAGAGGCCAAAGCAGTTTAGAGTGTATCTTTATCAATTTATGCTATCACAAAATTCCATATACTGCGAGATTAAACAACAGAAATATGGTTGTTTTTTTTTTTTCACAGATTGGGGGCTAGAAAGTTGAAGGTCAAAGTGGCAGTTATTTTAGTTCCAGGTCAGGACTTTCTCCATGGATTTTAGACAGCCACCTTTTATTCATGTCCTCACATGGGCTTTGCTCAGTGTGTGGATGGAAAGAAATGATCTTCCCTTCACCATCTCCCCCTTCTCTTAATTCTGATTATCCTGCTCCCCCTACTTTCTCTTCTTTCTTCTCTTCCTCTTTTCTCTGATTTTCCTTCTCCTCTTCTTAATGCTGTCACTATTATGTCTTACTTTCATTATCTTATCCAAAGCCCTATCATCAAATACCATAGTATTGGAGGTAGTTTCTTCAAATATGAACTCTAGCGGTATCTAAGTATTTGGTGCACAAGCACTTACTCCTACTAAATATATTTCCCAGAAATCTGTAAAATTATATGCTGCTGGTGGAGAATTCTGGACTTGGTACCAATAGAACTAAAGCTAATGAAACAAAATCTAACTACAAGTTTTTTTTAAAATTTTTCGTAGCACTTTTGATCAAAACCAAATCCTTGTTTACAGAAAGCACTATCCACAGATGATTTTCTAAAAACTAAACATGTCCTTATTGCTAAATTCTTTCAGGTATTGCCCTTACAACCAACAGCTAATGACTTTGGAAGTTACATCCCTGAATATTCATTTCTATATTTGGAAAATGAAAATAACAACAGCATCCTGGTTAGTCCTGATTGTCAACTTGACAAAGTTTAGCATCATACTACAGAGGGAATGACAACCGAGGAATTGCCTAGATCAGTTTCATCTGGGGCCATGTCTGCAGAGAATTGTTTTTATTATTGATTCATATAGGAGGGTACAACCCGTGGTGGCCAGAAACATTCCTCAAACAGGTGCTTGGTCCTAAGCTGTCTAAAAACAGCTAGTAAAGCATGAATGAGTCAGAAAGTGAGCCAGCAAGCAGAATTCCTCCTTGGGATCTGATTCAATTTTCTCTTTTAATTCCTGCCCTGATGTCCCTCAATGATGGGTTGTGACTAGAAAGTGTAAGTCAAATAAACACTTCGCTCCCCCACGTTACTTTTGGTATTTTATCACAGGAACTGAATGAAACTAGAACAAATAGAAATCACTTATCAACCTTTTGGAACTATAAGACTCTGCATATAAAGAACACTTGAGAACCCACATTTTGGTACTGTTTCCAGTCATTTGGATCAGTCTTTCCTTGAGCATCTTCTTTCAGAGACATCCTATCATATAACTGTGTTCTCAAAGTTTATGCTCTGCCTCTCTTCCCCTGATATGACTATTTGGAGACAGTGAATAGGGTTAAATGTCTTTTAATCTAGTATAGAAGCTTTCATGTATTTAAAGTCCAAATTATATAATCCTATTATGTCTTCTTGTTAGCCTTAAAAAAAGCCTAACATTCTTTTCATTTCTTTTGCTGAATGTCTTTAGTGCATTTAAGGATTATTAAAAAGAAAATCCAGGCATGATGGCTCATAGCTATAATCCCAGGGAGCAAGAATGTGCTTTTGAAGTCAGCCTGGGATACACAGTGAGAATTTGTTTAAAAAAAAATCCCATCAACCAACCAAACAACAGTGACAAAACAAAACAAAACAAATCAGAACAAAACAAAAACAATCAAACAAAAAGTACAAAAGAAATGTTAGTAATTTGTTAAATATCCACTGAGTTTCCACCGTATGTGCTCTAGGTGTCAAGTATGTAACAGTGAGCAAAACAAACAACCTCTCCCTAAATCTCATAATAGTATAGATAACTATAATAACATACATACCTTCAAGTCTGTTGCTTTTGTTTTAAGACTTCTGCTTAGGATGGTCACTGTTTCCCTTCTTAAATACAAATTGCTACTTAGTTTGTATTTTGACAGTGCAGACTAGTAAAGGTATCTTTAGCACTTTGGTTAAATTAATCTGGAGTACATTTATCAGAAGAAACGAACATCAAGGAAATTACATATAATGAAGCAGACGAGCATGCTGAGAAAAGAGAAGATAATATCAGTAACAATCATGAATTTTTTATGTTCTTCAAAGGATTTTTCTTCTGATGTAATAGTAGAGGAAACATCTTGCAGAATTTGAAAAATTATAAATGCCAAATATGCATTAAATATATCTAAGAGAAGGTAAAATTATTTCAGAAGTAACTTCAGTAATCTGACAAGCACACTGAAAAGTTATAATGGTACATTGGGTTGATCATTTTGGTATGTTGTAAAGTAAGCATATGTTTTGATTGACTTTCAAAAGCAAGTTCTTCATTTGTTTTTTGATAGGAATCATAAATTCAGTTCCATTGCTAGTTACAATATAATCTTTAGGCATCCATACGAGTCTTACAAAACTAGCAAACATTTAGCTATAATTTTTTCATGTGGAGGAGGCTGTCTGGATTTCCTTTTTACAGTGAGTTCTTTCATACCATACAATATGGCAATCTGAGTGTGCCAGTTTTCCATTTCACTGGCCCCATGCCTTATACAAGTTGCTGACTCACTGGATGGAGTAGAATAAAGAATTAGATGATTTGTGGCAGACTGCTAATTTTCCTCCAATATTCATTTTATCCTTTTCCCAAGGAATTAGATTTTTTTTACTCTGTTTAGCATTTAAAAGTCAGCAATATGTTGAAAGAAAACTCACAAATATTAGAAGCTACAGCCTTGGGTTAAGTTAAATGGATTAAAAATTTTGGAGGAATATATGTTATATCCTGCTTGTTCTGGAAAAATCCTGTAGAGTGGTGGACTCTTGTCACACCTAGCCAGACAAACCTAAATTAAAGAGGATATAGCTCCATCAGGAGTACATTCTTTTCCTATGGCCTGCAATGTCAGAGCCCCATGTAATTGCAAAAGCCAACTACTTGCTATGCCTCCACCGTGAATCAATTTATAAAGACTTCAAAAAGGGAGGCCTTAGCAGATGATAATGGTGCTCCTCAAGCCTCTTTCCTTCTTGACCAGTAAATGAGAGTAAGGGTCAGAAAAGGTCATATTATAGACTTTAACTTCTCAGCCAGCCAGACCTATTAAGGAAGACCTTCAGGAAGCAGCAATTAAGTTGGAGAAAAGAAAATAAGTAACACAGAGATGGTGACATAGCAGGAAAATTTGCCTGGAAGAGATCTTAGGCTGGGATTACTTCTATATATAACTGGCAAGTAGCAAATAGACCAGAATTCTATTATGTTAGAATGGATCCAAAAGGCAAAGAAACCAGAAGCTTGTCCTACAAATTTGGGGGAGGATTAGAGCCCCCTTCCAAAACAGTATTTGCCCTGTATAAATGCTCAGCAGGAAATAACTTGTCAAAGCTGAACAATCACCAAAGAAAGCCTGGTGCAGATGTGATCTTAGTAATCAATGGCAATGAACTATCTGGAGGGCAAAAAACAAAGCAAAGGGCTGTCAGAAGAGATATATAACTAAGGAACTTAATACAATACTGGACAAGGGGCTTTTGTGCTTCCAAGCCAATTAGGCCTTACTAATTCCTCTAAGTCAATGACTTCTGAATTATTCTATTTCTTTCTTTTCGCCATCAGTTTTGTTCCTTTTTTACTTTATTTCTACACCAACATAATGTTGTGAATGGGACACAGGCATCTGTCTGCTTCCTTAAAAAATAAAATTCAGTATCACTAAGAAAAACATCTGACCATCATATAGAGACTCCTACCTTACTCAGAGGTCCTATATTGAGAAGTATGTAGTAACATGATTGTACTTTGGAGTTCTGTCCCTTGGTGACTCAGTGTATTCCAAGTATAGAAAGAAGGATACACATAGCTGGTAACATGGCCATAACAGCCAAATAGCCGAGGTCACTAGTTCTTTCCAAGTATATGCTTGCCTCTTTCATATTCATTGAATTTTGAGCTGCAAAATATACACCTACACTTAAACTTCATTTCCATGTCTGCTTCGTAATTATATCTGCTCATCAGGATAAATTCAACTCAATGAGATATCACAAAGTTATACAAAAATATGTTAGCTCACTGCTGTATTCCTAGCTTTTGGCATAGGACTTCACAATCACAAAGTCCCCTTATTTATTTTTTTGATTGAAGAAATTAGGAAGGTAAGTATGTCACAATTGTATAATTATAGATAATTTGATTTAATATCTTAAGTAGTTATCAACATAATTCTACTATAAATCAATGTTTTATTCATGATTTTCTAGCCAATTATGCAGTTTTTATTTGTTTTGAAACAGGTTCTCAGTATGTAGCCCTGGCTGACCTGGATATCGCTTGTAGATAAGACTAGCATCAAATTTGTACTAATTCTCTTGCTATTGCCTATGCTTCTGCCTCCCAAGACTATAGATCTACACTGAACTAAATATGTCTTAAGTACTATACACTGTTTGCTCAAGCCCCTCTTATAGAATTGAATGTTGCTTTAACATTTTAATTTTATTTAGCTTTAACTATACAGTGTAAAACAGAAAAAAGACATAACTCTCTGTCCCCATTTATTTGATTATTTGAAAAAACCTTTTGGCTGTGTAGGACAGGTTGGTATAAACCTTGAGGTCTTTCTGCCTCAGTTTCTCAAGTTTTGGAATTATAGGTAAATGCTATCGTAACTGGCTTTGATGCACTTTCTAATAAATTTTATTTTTTGCCTCTTTTCTTTTTGTGTTCCACAATTTAAAATAGATGTATGGAAAAGAGGTCACAGAATGAAAACATTTGTTAGCTTTCCAGAATCTCAATCTGTGTATTTTCATTATTGTTTCCAACTAAATCCTAGCTTATTTAGGAAAGCCAGTGTATTTAAAATACTTGAAAACAATTTATTAAATTCAAATTATTATGCACAACACCTCCAAAATAAACTAAGCACTCAAAGGAGCAAATGGCTATGAACCATAGAACAATGAGTATGTTAGCCAGTAAGATGCCCAGAAATCATCTAAGGGAAGGAGATCTATGAAGACATATGCTCATTTAATAAGAAACAGCTCAGAGATATGGCCAAGGTCACAGAGATAGTCAAATAATTGGAAATAGGTTTAGGGTTTCTGATTCCTGATCCAGTGTGAAACTAATACTTAGTGGTATCCTAGTTCAAAAGAACTATGTGTGCAGTTTATAAGTTGCCCCAAGATTATACCCAGCCTAAAGAATATATCATTTTTTTTCATATGGGATTGAGTCACATCCCAATGACCCCCAACTTCAAGTGTAAAACATGTAAAAGAATATTTAATTATATCTAATCTCTTACAACACATGGCCCTATAGAGTATCAGCTATTTCCACCCTTTATGATAGTGTGGTTGACTGAAAGTTATATGCATTGCTGGTGCTTATCACTTTACTAGAGAATATATAAGAACCTAAGTATCTACTAAAGGAAAAAAAATGAAAACTCAAAGCATAAAGTACACTTTCTCCTGAGCAAATATTGTTTTCACAACATTATCACATCAAAAAAAATGTAAAATGATCATCCATCGTTAGTCTGGTGTTTTCTGTCTGAAATGAAGATCCAGTCTCATGCATGTGATGTGCTGTCTTTTAAATGTTCTTTCTCATCGCTCTGGGTTTATCATGCATCCAAGCACTGTAAAATAAGAATTTCAAAATAGTTCTTGTACCATCACCAGTTTTTGACCAGGAGTATAAGGTGTAGTAACCAATAAAAAAAAATTGTAAGCATAAAAGGGAGTATTATTTTGAATGCTTTATATTTTTCTTGATTCAATTGGAATAAGGATAAACTTTTAAATTTAGGGAGTGAAGTGACTATTGTGACTAATGATTTGAGAGGGTAGAGTACTCTTAGTAGGAAGTGGAATACTCATAGGAGGATGTAGAGTACTCATGGGAAGAAAGCCATGGTGGAGTTTAGAGCAGATGGAGTGTAGCTGAGATTCCTCTCATCTGAACAGACCAGAAAGCAGAAAGCAGGTAATTCTGGGACTCAGCTCACTTTATTTTGTATTCAACTCAGATTTCCAACCCATGGAATGGTCTAATTTTATATTTTTATTTCCTGATTGTTGCTTCGTGTATAACAACCTGACTTACAATCACTCTTTATTTTAATCTTCCTTTGAGACATGGTCTTACTATGTGAGTTACATAGCCTCAAACTCCATTTCTCTTACTTCACTACCCATCTTGTTAAAGGTTTTTCGAGGCAAAGTTTTTCTGTGTAACCTTGGCTGTCCTGGAACTCACTCTGTAGACCAGACTGGCCTTGAACTCACAGAGACTTGCCTACCTCCGTCTCCCAAATGCTGGAGTTAAAGGCACGTGCCACAAACATTAACTCATCACACATTTTTATCACAAATTTACATGTAAAAACAATCCCCAGAGAATTCTATTCATGTTACAACTTTTTCTAACCTCCACATCCTGTAAACTCATAGTTTCTACAAGACCAAATGCTTGAGCTATAGTTTCATTTCCAACATTCTTTGTGCTTATTTGTTTATGTGACATTTTCTTCTAATAGACTGGAAATACCTTGAAGCCAGGGATTTTGTCCTATTTTTCTCTGTATCCTCAGAGCCTGGCTCTATGAATGTTTGTTGAACAATGAATGAATCCCTAAGGCTATGAGTAAATGATTCTCACTGTTTCTGGTATTCCTGGCAGGGAGCTCCTTACATTGGGGAAAGAAAGAGCCAAATTCCCTTCTATGCTGGACCAGTTACCTATTACCTTGGCCAATTCTCTTAACCTCAATTTTCATCTGTCAAATGCCTCTTTGTACTGTTACATGTTTACTATGAAAAGGAAACTGCTTCACAGAAACCTAAAGACCATCTGGAGAAGAAGACAGATAAAACAAACTATTCTTACACAAATTAAAGAGTTTAGCCATAGTCTTGCCCAAAATAAAGACTATAAAGCTGTGGAGATGGTTCTCTGGGTAAATTGTTTCCTTTTTAAATTTAAATCCCCATCATATATGTATAAGCTAGGCCAGGAGTAGTGTGCATGTGTAATCCTTGAATTTGTAGGAAGGGGCCAGTCAGATCCCAGGGCTCACTAGCCAGCCAGTCTGGCCAAACCTTTGAACTTCACCTTCATTGATAGCGCCTGTCTCAAAGTGGAGCATGATAGTAGACAACACCTAATGTCAACATCTGGCTTCTGTGTTCACAGAGGTGAACATGCACGTGTGCATGCACATGCGTGCACCCACCCACCCACACATGCACACACAAATACATACGCAGAGACAGAGAGAAAGAGACAAAGACACACACACAGAGACAGAGACAGAGGCAGAGACAGAGAATGGGAGCTTTCAGTTACAATATTTTTAAAGCAATACTGATATTTAAATCATTGATTTAAAGTGATATTTGAGAGGGGAGTTCAAATCTTACCTGTGTCAAAGCTTACTGTGTCCTCTTGTTTGCCAACTTTATTTCTTTTGTAGAATTACAATTAATTTGATAAAGGCTTTTTGAGCTCCTACATCTTGAGTACTCATTATCTGGCGAACCCTAAGCTCTAGGCACAAATTGGTTTTCTTCTTATATTTTTTAATATAATGCCTTCTCCAAATTCCTAATCTTCAATGTTTAAATCATTTATTTTTATATTTATCAATTAGTGGTATATCAGTTTGATTCCATTGTTTACAAGTGGTAGAAGTGTATCCTTTGATACATAAAAGGAAACTGTATTAGTTCATGTAACGGAACAGTGTTAAGGAGATAAGGCTGGTTTTAGGTGCTCTATCACAAAGGAGTTCAAATGTTATTCTCCATATCTAGTTGGTCTGTCAGTCCTTTGATCCCCACCTTTTCAATTCACTTGCTTTGGGTTGGTACTATTCCTTAGACAATGTTCCCACTGTGGTGCTGAAATGACTACAGCTAGTTCCAAATATTAGAGCCCTTTAGAAAAATGAAAGCAAACCCTTATATGTCTCAGTATAGAACTCATTGCCTCTGTGTCTAAGTTATCTGATCACTCCTGAGCCTTTTACAGTAGCCTAATGGATTCTGAGGCCCTATTTGACTAGGACTAAGTTGGAAACTACTTCATCACAGGTGCACACATAGGTATAGATGGTAGTAGTCTTCTCAAACTGTACTTTTGGGAAATTGTTATAGATATACAAATCTAAGGAAATTGTTAGAATGTTAGTACATAATAGACAATAATACATCTTAGTCTGCAATACATCCTTCATTAGGCTTTGTCCATTTTTGTACAACCTAAACAAAATATCTGAGAATGGTTAATTTATAAAGAATAGAAATTTAGGGCTGGTAGGATAGCCCTCAAGTTACTTGCTGACAATACTTATAAGGGCAGTTTAATCCCAGAGAATCACACTGTTAAAGGAGAGAACCAACTCTTGCAAGTTGTATAATAAAAAAAGAGGGTAACTTTGTTTCTTATGCTAACATTGAAGAGACAATAACTAGTGATGGTTTCTTACTTACTTACCATATACAGGAAGGTGTGAAAAGGGAAGATATTAGGTTTCCACCCTTTTGAGAAAGAAGCTTGAAATGCTGTCCAGGTTGGCAAACTTGGAGTGATTCTTTTGCTTCTGCCTCCCAAATGCTGGGATTAAAGACACATGCCAGCATGCTCTATATTCAACTACCCTTTGTCAAATGAACAGTTCCCACATTAGTGACATGAAGATGGAGCATCCATGGCCTCATCTCTTAGCAATCCAATCTCTTAATACTGTTAAAATGATAATGCTCCATGTGAGTTTGGCAGAGCATATTCAAATCATAACATTCACTGTAAGTATGCATTAGATTGAATTTTCTGACAGTAGATTTTGAGATATAAGAATGCAAGGGGGCTTATTGAGACATTTTGTTTAGAAATGTACCCATAACATGGTAAGGAAGATATGATTGGACAAAGAAAACAACTAAACCATGATGTGGTTGCAATCAAGAACTATGGACTCTACTACATGGAGCTTGAAGATGAATGGCACCTCAGAACTATCCCACATTAAGAAAGGTTCCTGGAATTTATTTCCACATCAGCCAGTCATTGGTCATTGGCTACACATTGTGACAGTGCATAACTATTGTCTACCTTGCTGTCCATTAGAGTAAAACTTGTCTTAAGAAATTTGTGAATCTTTCTTCTTTGAAATTAAGGAAGTGGGAAACTGTTGGCCTATGAATGAAGATTATTCTAGAGCATCATTGAGCTTATCTAGCATTAAGGAAAGAAACAACACCAAAATGAATGAATTTAAGGGAGATTGGAATGTGTTCTATCTGAAATGTGTGTTTAGAAAAAAGAAACTAGAAATTACTTTGTTATATTGAAGAGAAAGGCTCCTCAAATGGTTTTGTTTCTAATATGAGTTAAACTGACTTCATACAAAGAAAAGAAATTGAACCAACTTAAAGAAAAGAATTTGAAACTTTAGTCAATTTGAAAAAGAATTTGAACTTTAGTCAAACTTTTCTCAGAGGTGGATTTATACTTATGATATGATGGTTTTGATAATGATGAGACAGTGGGGGAATTGATCTTTACACACTGAATGGGAACATATACAGCTAGGAGTGATGTGAAAGGTAATATGTTTCTTAACTGGAATTGCTAAGATCAATGTCTTTTATCAATCTAGTTTAGGCAGTGGCTTGTAACCCAAACTCAATTTTTTGACTTATTTCAGAAAGAGCCTTTGTAAATATAAGTGATTTCATATATCAAGAGGAACTTTAATCCATTATCAACCAACAGATGTGTAACTCTAAAGTCCACGGAGATGTGATATAATGTTTGTATCCTACTATGGGTCCACAGGTGAAAAGGGTAAAATGATACAAAACTGTTCTTTCTTCCTGATCTATCCTTTTAATCTATTCACTAATATTTCTTCTTTTAGTGTACTAGGAAAATCTACTTTCATGATTACAGTTAGTTAAGATTAAAAACTATTAGAATAGGCAGCATTTAATTTTTCTATCATGATGAGAAGACTTTGTGATTCTCTCTTTCCCTCCCTTTATTCATTTGTTTGTTTTTAGGGGATTGGTTTTTGTTTTATTGAGGTAAATTCTGGCTATGTAACACAGTCTGGCCTTGATCTCATTGTCTTCCTGCATCTCCCTGCCAAATCCTGTTGTTACAGGTTTGTACCACAATTATTTTTGTTAGGTGCTAAGTGAAGGTTAGGTGGGAAGCAAAGTAGTTCATAGCATATGTGGAAAAACTTTGTATTATGGGGAACTCTTTTCTCTTTTGAACATTACTAAATCACAGAGTAAAGGTCCATTAATCTGTCTGTGTAATAAAAATTAACATAATAAAATAGGATATTTTAACATAAAGAGATCTATCTGGATGAGATCCGGAGTAATTAAGCTGGGTTGCAGGCAAAAAAAAAAAAAAAAAAAATCAAAACTAAGAAGAAAGATTTAACCTTTTCTCAGAAGAAATGGATATACACCAAAGTCCAACTTCCCATGAGGCTCTCCCCTTATATAAGATTGCAATATACCATGAACCCTAAAGTTTCAGGAGAAATCTATTAAAAACTGGCCTCACAAACTCAAATTTCCTAACATCAAACAGCCTGACAATGACAGGCATCATGACAAAGTTCCTTTTCAGGCTTACACAAGATGATTGTAGGATATGGCCAACAGATCTTCTAAATGGGATCCAGTTATTTTGTAGGCCCAGGAAAAATTCACTCTTACCAAGGCTCAGTTAAGTGCTCAGAGACCGATACTGAGTCTACAACACAGGAGCATTCTCAGGAAGACAAACCATCCAGTTTGGCAGATTAATTACTTTGGATTCCTTCCACAGGGTGTGTATGTCTATTCGACAGCACATCATTCTTTCCAGAACTGATTCATAATGTCAATAAGAGTTGTTCTTCCATATCCACAGTTTCTCCACCATCATAACAATTCAAAAGTTTACAATATAGTCACATATGGACATGATATGCTGTAAACTACCCCCTAAAATGAATACATTTGCTAGACTATAGATTTGCACATGACAATGAGAACTATAACTCTTACCACATACCTCATCACTAAGAAGCAGATAGCTTAATGAAATTTCCCATTCAAAGGCTACAGTTATATTTTTAAGTTTTATATAATATCCCATAGAGTTATTGAGGACCCCAAATATTGTTGGTGTCATGAATAGACTTCATTCTTGTCACCATGTAAAATACTGAGACCAGAAAGCTAAATGCTAAGTTGAATCCACTCCAAGTTGCTGCCCACTGCATAATCAGCAAATGAAATGTTTATTTTAAGGTATTATGTTTTGAAGTGGTTTGTTACATGAGAATGGGTTCTGGGTACAACAGGTGTGGTAAACAATACCTAAAAATAAGATGTGTCTGATACAGGCTAAAAAAATACATCATAAATTCGTTCCTATTTTAAAGAGGGATTCTAAGCTCTTTTTCACAGGACTCAGGGAGAGGTGGCAAAACCGGTTGTGTGACTATCATTCATACACTTCCTCCAGCCTAAATAAGAGAAGGCTACAAGGGAAATATTTGTTAACTATCACATTTGAAGGACTGTTACAGATTTTCTTTCTTTATGGGGAAGGGAAGGCCACACAAGGTGGCCTCTGAGCTGAATTAGAGCTGTCTTCAAGATGTATCACCCACCAGCTGCTTTGTTACTGAACTATAGATATCTGTAGGTCATACCTGATGAGCTTCAGGGAGACCTTGCCACATGTCTTTGGAATTTGGAGGCCTGAATCAATATAGACACAGCTGCTTGCATCATGAGAGTCATGAAGGTAGGAATCTTGGTGGAACAACAACAGGGCAACCCGTTTGTCGTTCAGCATAACAAGGATATATCAGTTTCCCCTGGATCAGATGAGTGTTTCAGAAGGAAAAAAAATAAAAATTTTGAGGCTTTGCTTGTGTCATCCTTTAGGATCTATTAATGGCTAAGGGGTTCCTGGAAGCAGGAAGCTGTGGATATTCTATAGGAAATGGGGACAGAAACAGAATTAGAAAAGCAAGTGAGTTCATAACTAAGAAGAGTGTAGTGAAAAGGGTCCTGAAGAGCTATGCCTGTCAGTGACAGAACCAGAACTTGCATTATAGTTACACAGAAAGCACTGCCTATTAAGAGTGTACCTAAGTACAAGGACACTCGGAGCTGAGAAGAGAGGCCTGGCAGAGAAAAAAGCACCACTCGTGTCCTAGAATGTACCCAAAAAGCTTCCTAGTGAAAGGCGACGAAGAAATAAAAACAAATAAATCAGAAAGAAAGAACAAGTTTAAGCATCTTTCATTTCCATGTCTAGAGGACAAAGCCATCTTAAGACAGTATCAGTGAAGTGATATCTTGACCAACTCCATTCTTACCCTTTTTCCTGCTGAATAAGCAGCTAAAAATAGAAAGACTTGGGGGTGGAAAAGGGAATGAAATAGAAACACAAGGGACAGAAAGAAAGAAAGAAGGAAGGAAGGAAGGAAGGAAAGAAAGAAAGAAAGAAAGAAAGAAAGAAAGAAAGAAAGAAAGAAAGGGATTTCCCTGTTTTCTTGCTGTCAAGCTTCTTACTGGTAGCAAGATCCCACTGGGTAAGATACACCTTTAAAATTTTACTTTTTCATCAATGTATAAGTGTGTGTGTGTTCATGTAAATATATGTTATTAATGTAGGGTGTCCATGGAGGCCAGAAGAGGATAGGAGATCCCCTGGAGCTAGAGTCATAGGTGATTCTGTAATGTCTGATGTAGATGGTGGGAATTAAACTAGGGTCCTCTACAAGTGCAGCAGAAGCTCTCAAACAACTTTAAGTCAAGGTCTGGGCTGATTATTTTAGGTAGTTGACAGCTATTTTTCCCCACTCCCCATCAACAACATCTCTTTTTTGACATTATAGAAATTTTATCTAAGTACAGGACTACTTGGTGGAGTTTATTACCTGTGACTGTTACATGTAGATGTAGCAAAATGATTAAATTCAGAGCTGTGAATGCAAATGGTGTTCATAACTTCTTGGTCATGTTTTTTTTAACATAAATGAGAATTTTTCACACCCCTGATGACTAAACTGTAATATAGTGCTGAACTACTTTTGGTAACACTCAAGTGATGGTAGAGTAAGAAGACAGAGGGAGGCCTACCTCAGCTATCTTTGGATCAGAGCTGCTGTATTAGTACACCTTTGATATGTAAAAAGGAAAAGTTTTGATGCCATACCATACCGTTGTAAACATCGACTTCTTACTCACAGATTTGTAAGTTGTCATGAAACTCAAATCTTTTTTTTTTTTTTTTTTTTTTT
>PVIH01028664.1:0-14824 GCA_004025045.1 Sigmodon hispidus | reverse complement strand
GTGTGTATAAACGCTGAAGAAATAAACATTGTGATAAAATGAGAACAGAAAGCAACATCTCTCTTAATGCTCTGTGTAAGAAAACATGTGTATAGATGTTTAGGAGAAAAACACATGTGTAAGATTAAGGAGAGGAACCAACAGCTCTCTTAATGCTCTGTGTAAGAAAACGTGTATTTACGCTGAAGACTAAAAAAAACCCTGTGTTTAAACAATGAGAGTGCTCAAAATCTCTAATATTTTGTGTAAGAAAATGTGTGTATTGACGCTGAAGACAAAAACACATGTGTTCAAAGAAGGAAAGGAAGCAACATCTCTCTTAATGCTGTTTGTAAGAAAACGTGTGTATGGACGCTGTCGAGAAAAACAAATGTGTTCAAACAAGCAGTATAAGCCACCTCTATCTTAATGTTCTATGGAAGATTATATGTGTATAGATGCTGAAGATAAAAACACATGTGTTTGAAGGAGGAGAGGAAGCAACATCTCTCTTAATGCTGTGTTTAACAAAATGTTTGTACTGAAGCTGAAGACAAAAACACATTTGTTCAAACAAGGAAAGGAAGCAATATCTCTCTTAATGTTCTATGTAAGAAAACATCTGCATTGTTGCTGAAGAGAAAAACACATGTGTTTAAAAAGTAGAGGACTCAACATCTCCCTTAATGCTCTGTTTAATAAAATGTGTGTATGGACGCTGAAGAGAAAAAGACGTGTGCAAACTAGGACTGGAGGCAACATTTCTCTTAATGCTCTTCATAAGCAAACGTGAGTATTGACACTGAAGAGAAAAACACATGTGTTAAAAGGAGGAGAGGAAGCAACATTTCTCTTAATGCTGTGTGTAAAAAGAATGTACTGATGCTGAAGGGGAAAATGCATGTGTTCAAATGAGAGAAAGCAACATCTCTCTTATTGCTCTCTGTAAGAAAACATGTGTATTGACTTTGAAAATAAAATATATGTATTCAAACGAGAAGAAACTACATCTCTTTTTATGCTCCATGTAAGAGATTGTGTGTTGATGCAGAGCAGAAAAACACATGTATTCCAATGAAGCAAGGAGGCAACATCAATCTTAATGCTCTGTGTAAGATAGTGTGTGTATGGAGGCTGAATAAAAAATCATAAGTGATCAAATGAGGACAGAAAGCAACATCTCTTTTATTGCTCTGTGTGAGAAAATATGTGTATTGATGTTTAGGAGAAAAACATATGTGTTAGATTAAGGAGAGGAAGCAACACCTCTCTATGTGCTCTGTGTAGGAAAACATGTGCATGGTCACTGAAGATGAAAACACCTATGTTTAAACAAGGAGAGGGCCCAACATCTCTCTTAATGCTCTGTGTAAGAAAACGTGTGTATGGACACTGAAGACAAAAACACATGTGTTCAAAGAAGGAAAGGAAGCAACCTCTCTCTTAATGCTCTGCTTAAGAAAATGTGTGTATGGATGCTGAAGAGAAAAACACATGTGTTCAAATGAGGAGAGGGGGCAACATCTCTCTTAATGCTCTGTTTAAGAAAACAAGTGTATTGACACTGAAGAGAAAACACGTGTTTTTAAAAAAGTAGAGAACTCAACATCACTCTTAATGCTCTGTGTAAGAAAACATGTTTATTGATGCTGAACAGTAAAGATGTGTGCAAACTAGGAGTGGAGGCAACATCTCTCTTAATGCTCTTTGTAAACAAATGTGAGTATTGATGCTGAAGAGAAAATCACATGTGTTCAAAGGAGTCGAGGAAACAACATCCCTCTTAATGCTCTGTGTAAGAAAACGTGTGTATGGATGCTGAAGACAAAAACACATGTGTTCAAAGGAGGAGAGGAAGCATCATTTCTCTTAATGCTGTGTGTAAGAAAATGTTTGTACTGAAGCTGAAGAGAAAAATGCATGAGTTCAATCAAAGATGGAAAGCAACATCTGTCTTATTATTCTGTGTAAGAAAACATGTGTATTGACATTGAAAATAAATTACATTTGTTCAAATGAGGAGAGGAAACAATATCCCTTTTTATGCTCTGTGTAAGAAAAATTGTGTATTAACGCTGACGAGCAAAGCACATGTGTTCAAAGGAGGAGAGGAAGCACCATCTCCCTTAATGCTCTGGGTAGCAAAATGTTGCCTCCACACCTAGCTTGCACATGTCTTTTTCTCTTCAGTGTCAATTCACACATGTTCTTACACAGAGCATTAAGAGAGATGTTGAGTCCTCTACTTGTTTAAACACATGTGTTTCTCTCTTCAGCATCAGTGCACATGTTTTCTTACACAGAGCATTAAGAGAGATGTTGTTTCCTCACCTCGTTTGTACACATGTGTTTTAGTCTCCATTGTGCATACACACCTTTTCTTTCACAGAGCATTAGACATGTGGAGCTCTCTCCTTGTTTAAACACAGGTGTTTTAATCTTCAATGCCCGTACACATGTTTTCTTACACAGAGCATTAAGAGAGTTGTTGCTTCCTCTTCTTAATCTAACACATGTGTTTTTCTCCTAAACTTCAATACTCATATTTTCTTACACAGAGCATTAAGAGAGATGTAGCATTCTGTCCTTGTTTGGACACACATGTTTTTTTCTTCAGTGTCCATTAGGCTTTTTTACCAGAGCATTAAGAGAGATGTTGCTTCCTTGCTTCATTTGAACACATGTGTTTTTCTCTTCTGCATCGATATGTACATTTTTTTACACAGAGCATTAAGGAACATGTTACTTCCTATACTCTTCACTTTGACAGGTCATGCCAGCTTTGATTGGCCACACACAGTTTGACTTACCATGCCCACATCTAGCCACACCCACTTTGACTGACCATGGCCACTTTGAACGACCATGGCTATACCAGGTCACAGCCACTTTGTTTGACCATGCTCACCCCAAGCCACACATATTTTGACTGAATAAGACCACTTTGACTGGCCATGGACACTTTTACTGGCCACGGCCACCACATGCCATGCACACATTAACTGACCACGCTCACACCAGCCCATGAATACTTTAATTAAACAAGCCCACTTTGGCCATGTCCAGTTTGACCATGCCCACACAATACCACGCCCACTTTGACTGGCCTCACACAAGTACCTGAACAGGACTACTTTGAATGGCCATGCCCATGTTGACAGACCACGCCCAGTTTGACGGACCATAAAAATTGTACTCGCCACACCCACTTTGGTGGGCCACACATACACCAAGCCATGTCAACTTTGACTGGTCATGCCTACAGTGACTGTCCCTGCCTACTTCGATTGTCCAAGTGAACAGTGACTGACTACACCTACTTTAACTGTCCACACCAAAGTTGACTCACCACACCCACAGCAAGCCATGCCAACTTTGAATGAACACCCACTTTTACTGTCCACGGCCACTTTGACCACAGATACAACATGCTACACCTTCTTTGATTGACCACACCCACTTTGACTGAATATGCCCACACCAAACCATGCCAACTTTGACTGTCCACGGCCACTGAGAATGACCACAATCACAACAGGAAACACCCACTTTGATTGATCACGCCCACACCAGGCCACTACAACTTTAATGGACCAAGCCCATTTCAACTGGCCATGTACACTTTGAGTGACCACAGCTACAACATTTCACATCCACTTTGTCTGACCATGCCCACACCAAGCCACATTTACGTTACCTGCACACTGACACTGTGAGTGGACAAGGACACTTTGACTGAACATGGCCACAACATGCCATGCAAACATTGACTGACCATGGTCATACCAGGCCACAAATACTTTAACTAAACAAGCCCACTATGGCTGGCCATGTTCAGTTTGACTGACCACACACACTTTTCATGTCCAAACCCACTTTGACAAAGCAGTATGGTAGGTCGTGGTTGACCCCTGCACAACTTGCTGACCCTAGCTATTACATCTGTGCCACTTATGTTAATTTTGCACTCCTTACCACCTATCACCAGCTATATGCTAATGAGGTATTACTTTGGACCTATCACCAGCTATATGCTAATGAGGCATTACATTGTGCACCAATCACTCATCCCGGCTTCCCTATGTTAGCAGGCTGCATTTCAGGTTCGAGGTCTTCTTCCCACCATTCTCAACTGAGCTGTACTCCAATAAAGTGTGATCCGAGAAGAATCGTGCGTGTGGTGACTCATCATTCTTCAGACCAGAAAGCAGCTCGCCACAAGTGGCGCTGAAACCAGGGAACCTTCTCACCCAGCAGAGAAGACTGATTCAGAACTCAACACACAGAGTGGACTGTCAGTGAGGTTGCTGCAATAGAGTCTGAAGGAGATTCAGAACTGCTGTAATCAGGAAGGTTAACCGGTAAGTCTCACAGGAAAATAGAGGGACCTGCTTTAAGGAGGAAAATTCTGCTTGTAGAAAACAGCAGGGAACGGGGTGTCTGCTGACGAGCGGATCTAACCTGTTGGTAGTTTGGAGTTGTTTAGGATATAAAGGGTTTTAAATAGGCAAGGATATGGGTGTAAATTCCTCTCCCCCGATTGTAACAGCTTTGAAAGAGCTGTTGAAGAGTAATGGTGTGAGCTTTAAATTAAGGTAGGAATTAAAGGTTATACAAGGATGAGGTTTTTAACCTCATGTCCAATTTTTTTGGCTCTTAAGGAGGTGCGTAATTAAGGTATTTTTCTGAGTCCAGAGCATTAAGGGAGATGTTGCCCTCCCTCCTAGCTTGCACACGTCTTTTTCTCTGCAGCGTCAATTCTCACATTATCTTACACAGTGCATTAAGAGAGATGTTGCTCCCTTTCCTTGATTGAACACATGTGTTTTTGTCTTCAGTGTCAATACACACAGTTTCTTACACAGAGCATTAAGAGAGATGTTGTTTCCTCCTCATTTGTACACATGTCTTTTTGTCTTCAATGTCTATATACATGTTTTCGTACATAGAGCATTAAGAGAGATTTTGCTTCCACTCCTCATTTGAACACATTTGTTTTTCTCCTCAGCTTCCATAGATGTGTTTTCTTACACTGAGCATTAAGAGAGATGTTGCTTCCTTTCCTTGTTTAAACATTGGTGTTTTTATCTTCACTGCCCATACACATGTTTTCTTACACAGAACATGAAGAGAGGTGTTGCTTCCTCTTCTTAATGTAACACATGTGTTTTTCTCCTAAACTTCAAAACTCATGTTTTCTTACACAGAGCATTAAGAGAGATGTTGCTTTCTGTCCTCGTTTGAACACACATGTTTTTTTTCTTCAGTGTCCATACACACACTTTGCTACACAGAGCATTAAGAGAGATGTTGCTTTCTTGCTTTGTTTGAACTCATCTGCTTTTCTCTTCTGCATCGATACACACATTTTCTTACACAGAGCATTCTGAAACATGTTACTTCCTATACTCTCCACTTCGACAGGTCATGTCCACTTTGATTGGACACACCCAGTTTGACTTACCACGCCCACACCTAGCCACACCCACTTGGACTGGCCACAGCCACTTTGAATGACCATGGCCCCACCGAGTCACAGCTACTTTTTCTGACGATGCCCACACTAAGCCATGCTTACTTTGACTGAATAAGGCCACTTTGACTGTCCACGGACACTTTTACTGATCACAGCCACAACATGCCATGCACACATTGACTGGCCACCGCCACAACAGGCTATGAATACTTTAATTAAACAAGCCCACTTTGACCATGATCAGTTTGAGCATGCCCTCACAATACCACACCAACTTTGACCAACCATGCCAACTTTGTTTGGTCACCAACAATTTGACTGACCACGCCCACACAATACCATGCACACTTTGACAGACCACACACAAGTAACTGAACAGGCCTACTTTAAATGACCATGCCCATGTTGATAGATGATGCCCAGTTTGACTGACCATAAAAATTTTACTTTCCATGCCCACTTTGGTGGTCTATGCACACACCAAGCCATGCCAACTTTGAATGGTCATGTCCCCAGTGACTGACCATGCCTACTTTGTCCAAGTGAACAGTGACTGACCAAGCCTACTTTAATTGGCCATGCCAATGTTGACTGACCACACACACAGCAAGCCATGCCACTTTCATGAAAACACCCACTTTTACTGTCCCCGGCCACTTTGACCACAGATACAACATGCCATGCCTTCTTTGATTGACCACACCCAGTTTGAAAGACCATGCCCACACCAAACCACACCCACTTTAACTGGCCACAGCCACTTTGAATGAGCATGGCCACAAAGGATCACAGCCACTTTGTCTGACTATGCCCACACCAAGCCACGCTTACTTCGACTGCTCATTCCCACTGTGACTGGAAATGGACACTTTGAGTGACCATGTCCACAAAATACCATGCCCACCTTAACTGACCACGCTCAAACCACGCCATGAATACTTTTATTAATCAAGCCCACTATGGCTGTCCACGTCCAGTTTGACTGGCCACACACACTTTTCATGTCCACACTCACTTTGACAAAGCACACTCACTTTGACACACCACTCCAACACAAGCCATGCCAAATTTGACTGAACACACACAATTTTACTGTCCAAGGCCACTTTGACCATGGATAAAACATGCTACCCCTTCTTTGATTGACCACACCCACTTTGACTGTCCATGACCACTGTGAATGACCACAACCACAACAGGCCACACCAACTTTGATTGATCACGCCCACAGCAGGCCACAACCACTCTAATTGACCAAGCCCATTTCAACTGGCCATGCACACTTTGAGTGACCATGGCTACAACAGGTCACAACCACTTTGTTTGACCACACCCACACCAAGCCATGTTTACTTTGCCTGCACATGGCTACTGTGACTGCACATGGACACTTTGACTGACAATGGCCATAACATGCCATGCTCACATTGACTGACCACACTCACATCAGGCCACAAATATTTTAATTTAACAAGCCCACTATGGTTGGCCATGTCCAGTTTGACTGGCCACACACACTATTCATGTCCATGCCCACTTTGAAATAGCAGTCCAGTAGGGCGTGATTGGCCCTTGCACAACTTGCTGGACCCTAGCTATTACATCTCCTTACCACTTATCTCCAGCTATATGCTAATGAGATATTACTTTAGACCTATCACCAGCTATATGCTAATGAGGCATTACCTTGTGCAACAATCACATGTCCCGGCTCCCCTATATTAGCAGGCTGCATTTCAGGCTCGGGGTCTTCTTTCCGCCTTTCTCAACTGTGGTGTACTCCAATAAAGTGTAATCAGAGAACAATCATGCATGTGGTGACTCGTCATTTTTCAGGCCAGAAAGTGGCTTGCCACAAGTGGCGCTGAAACCAGGGAACCTTTGTGCCCCACAGAGAAGACCTATTCAGAACTCGACACACAGAGTGGACTGTCGGTGAGGTTGCTGCAGTAGAGTCTGAAAGAGATTCAGAACTGCCCTTATCAGGAAGGTTAAACTGTAAGACTCACAAGAAAGTAGTGTGACCTGCTTTAAAGAGGAAAACTCTGCTTGTAGAAAAAAGCAGAGAACGGGGCGTTTGCTGACCAGCGGATCTAACCTGTAGGTAGTTTGGAGTTGTTTAGGATATAAAGGTTTTTAAATAGGCAAGGATATGGGTGTAAATTCCTCTCGCCTGATTGCAACAGCTTTGAAAGAGCAGTTGAAGAGTAATGGTGTGAGCATTAAATTAAGTTAGGAATTAAAGGTTATAGAAGGATGAGGCTTTTAACCTCATGTCCTATTCTTTTGGTTCTTAAGGAGCTGCTTCATTAAGGTTTTTTTCTGAGTCCACTCTGCTTGCTAGCAATGGCAGAGATAGATGGGTTAAAAGCAGCCAAGAGGGGCAGAGTCAGTAATTATGATTTGTTTCCTCTAAAGCACCTATTGCCCCCCACCTGCGTATTGCCAGCCTGGTGAGGGCATCTGTTCTGAGCCACCGGAAAACACAAAAGTGTGAAAGAGATTCCAGCATGAGCTGCATCCTAGTGTGCCCCTGGCTTTTCCAGTTTATCAAGGTAACCAGGGGCAAAGGTATCACGAGCATTTAGATTTTGAGACAGTGAAATCCCTGGCAGAGTCTGTCCTCACTTATGGCACTACTGTGTCTTTTACAGTAGCACAGGTTGAGGCATTGAGTAGATCTGCCAGGACACCATGTCACTGGAGTAGCTTAGCAAAAGCGTGTCTCAATCCTGGGCAATAATTAGACTGGAAGTCAATTGTGACTGATCTGGCACATAGGCCCAGGAGAACGCTGTCAATGGGCAGCCAGCATGGAGTTCAGATATGCTGTTATGGCAAGGATAATGGAAAATAATCAAACAGCATATTCTGTGGAAGTTTATACTCAAATAAACACCATCAATATTAGGGCTTGGTGAGCCCTCCCCAATAAGGGGGAGATCTCAGGAAACGTAACCAAAAAATACAGGGCAGCACTGATCCATTTTCTGTCTTTGTAGCTTGCATAATGGATGGAGCAGGACAAATTTTTGGTGATGTGGAAACTACACTGCTGCTAATAAAGCAATTATTTTAAGAGCAGTGTACAAGAATGTGCCAGATGGCCACTGTACCTGTATGGGTAACTCAGTAGCCTCTTTCTAAAGAAAAATTAGAAGCAGCCCCTTCTATGCAATTGTTAGAATTAATGTTTAGTCTCTTAACCAAGGAATTAAAAGATAAAGATTAATTTATTGCTCCGGAGAAGATACAGAAGGGAGGAGATATTGAATTTTCAGGAGCTATTACTCACAATGCCCATGTTAGACCACAAAAGGTAGAAATTAGGACCAATTGCTTAAAGATTCTAAATGATTTTCAAACATTGCTTGGAGATATAAATTGTATTTGGCCATATTTGAAATTAACTCACTTTTTGCTTAAACTCTTATTTGATATTTTAGAGGGAAACCCAGATCTTAATTCCCCATGCCAACTAACCCCAGAGGCTCAGATAGCACTTCAAAAGGTAGATCAAGCAATTACTAGGGCACAGTTGGTGTGCTGTGATGAATCTAAGCACATTTGGATGTGTATCCTCCCCACTTTAGGCTTTCCAACTGGTGTTCTTTGGCAAGAAGGGCCTCTACTGTGGATTCATTCTAAATATACAGGGATGTGAACCTTGTCCCACTGAAGATAAAAACACTTGTGTTTAAACAGGGAGAGGAAGCAACATCACTCTAAATGCTTTGTGTAAGAGAGGGTGTATTGATGCAGAATAGAAAAACACATGTGTTCAAATGAAGCAATAAGCAACATCTATCTTAATGACCTGTGTAAGAAAGTGTGTGTATGGACGCTGAATAAAAAATCATATGTGACCAAAGAGGACAGAAAGCAACATCTCTCTTAATGCTCTGTGTTTTGAAGTTTAGGAGAAATATACATGTGTTAGATTAAGGAGAGGAAACAACATCTCTCTTATTGCTCTCTGTAGGAAAACATGTATTCTGGCCCTGAAGATAAAAACGCCTGTGTTTAAACAAGGAGAGGGCTCAACATCTCTCTTAATGCTCTGTGTAAGAATATGTGTCTATTGACACTGATGACAAAAACATATGTGTTCAAACAAGGAAAGGAAGCAACATCTCTCTTAATGTTCTGTGTTAAAAAATGTGTGTAGGACTCTGACAAGAAAAACAAATGTGTTCAAACGAGGAGTTGAAGCAACATCACTCTTAATGCTCTATGTAAGAAAATGTGTATAAACACTGAAGACAAAAACACATGTGTTCAAAGGAGAAGAGGCAACATCCCTCTAAATGCTCTGTGTAAGAAAACATGAATAGATGCTGAAGACTAAAACACATGTGTTCAAATGAGGAGTGGAGGCAACATCTCTCTTAATCCTTTGTGTAAGAAAACATGAGTATTCACACTGAAGGGTAAAACACATGTGATCAAACGAGGAGAGGAGGCAACATCTCTCTTAATGCTCTTTGTGAAAAAAACTTGTGTATTGATACTGAAGAGAAAAAGACGTGTGTTCAAAGGAGGAGAGGAAGTATCATCTCTCTTAATGCTATGTGTAAGAAAATGTTTGTATTGATGCTGAAGAGAAAAAAGCATGGGTTCAATCAAGGAGAGAAAGCAACTTCTCTTTTATTGCTCTGTGTAACAAAACATGTTTAGTGACATTAAAAATAAAATACATGTGTTCAAATGAGGAGAGGAAGCAACATCCATTTTTATGCTCTGTGTAAGAAAAGATGTGTATTAACTCTGAACTGAAAAGCACATGTGTTCAAAGAAGGAGAGGAAGCACCATCTCCCTTAATGCTCTGGATAGCAAAACGTGACTATTAACATTGAAGAAAACAACACATCTGTTCAAACGATAGAGGAGGCAACATCTCTATTAATGCTCTGTGGAAGAAAATGTGTGTTTTCCCACTGAAGTGAAAAACACATGTGTTCAAATGAGGCCAAAAGAGGGCGTGGTCAGCCATTGTGGGCATGGTCAGTCTAAGTGGGTGTGTTCAGTCAAATTTGGCGTGGCTTGTTGAGGGCATGGTCAGACAAAGTGGCCGTGACCTGGTGTGGCCATGGACATTCAATGTGGCTGTGGCCAGTCAAAGTGTGCGTGGCTTGGTGTGGTCTTGATAAGTCAAAGTTTTTGTGGCCAATCAAAGTGGGTGTGGCCTCTCAAAGTGGAAAGTATAGGAAGTAACATGTTTCCTAATGATCTGTGTAACAAAATGTGTGTATCGATGCAGAAGAGAAAAACACATGTGTTCCAACGAAGCAAGGAAGCAACATCTCTCTTAATGCTCTATGTAAGAAAGTGTGTATATGGACGCTGAAGAAAAAAAACATATGTGTTCAAACAAGGAGAGAAGCAACATCTCTCTTAATGCTCTGTGTAAGAAAACATGTATATTGATGATTAGGAGAAAAATACATGTGTTAGATTAAGGAGAGGAAGCCACATCTCTCTTAATGCTCTGTGTAAGAAAACATGTGTATAGACGCTGAAGACAAAAACATATGTGTTCAAACAAGGAAAGGAAGCAACATCTCTTAATGCTCAGTTTAAGAAAACTTTTGTATGGATGCTGACAAGTAAAACAAATGTGTTCAAATGAGCAGTGGAAGCAACATCTCTCTTAATTCTCTAAGTAAGAAAACATGTGTATAGACGCTGAAGACAAAAACACATGTTTTCAAACGAGGAGAAGAAACAACATCTCTCTTAATGCTCTGTGTAAGAAAACGTGTGCATTGATGCTGAAGAGAAAACACATGTGTTTAAACAAGTAGTGGACTCAACATCTCTCTTAATGCTCTGTGTAGGAACATGTGTGTATAGATGCTGAAGAGTAAAGATGTGTGCAAACTAGGAGTGGAGGCAACATCTCTCTTAATGCTCTTTGTAAACAAACGTGAGTATTGATGCTGAAGAGAAAAACACATGTGTACAAAGAAGGAGATAAGCATCATCTCTCTTAATGCTGTGTGTAAGAAAAATTTTGTACTGTTGCTGAAGAGAAAAAAGCATGTGTTCAGTCAAGGAGAGAAAACAACTTCTCTCTTATTGCTTTGTGTAACAAAACATTTGTACTGACATTGAAAATAAAATACATGTTTTCAAATGAGGAGAGGAAGCAACATCCATGTTTATGCTCTGCTGAAGAGAAAAGCACATGTGTTCAAAGAGGAGAGGAAGCACCATCTCCCTTAATGATCTGGGCAGCAATACATGACTATTGACATTGAAGAAATAAACACATCTGTTCAAACGATAGAGGAAGCAACATCTCTATTAATGCTCTGTGGAAGAAAATGTATGTTTTCTC
Organism: Sigmodon hispidus; assembly: GCA_004025045.1. Lineage (NCBI taxonomy): Eukaryota > Metazoa > Chordata > Mammalia > Rodentia > Cricetidae > Sigmodon > Sigmodon hispidus. Next base: position 3,028 of record PVIH01028664.1, on the reverse strand, counting down.
ACTGAAGTGAAAAACACATGTGTTCAAATGAGGCCAGAAGAGGGTGTGGTCAGCCATTGTGGGCATGGTCAGTCTAAGTGGGTGTGTTCAGTCAACGTTAATGTGCTTGGTGTGGGCGTCATGCATCAAAGTGGTTGTGCTCTGTCAAAGTGGGCGTGGACATGAAAAATGTGTGTGGCCAGTCATAGTGGCTTGTTTAATTAAATTATTCCTGGCCTGGTTTGAGCATATTCAGTCAATGTGGGCATAGGATCTTGTGGCTATGGTCAGTCAAATTGTCCATGTCCAGTCACAGTGGATGTGTGCAGTCAAAGTAAGCATGCCTTGGTGTGGGCATGGTCAGACAAAGTGGCAATGGCCTGCTATAGCCGTAGTCATTCAAAGTGTACATGGGCAGTTGAAATGGGATTTGTCAATTAAAGTGGTTGTGGCCTGGTGTTGGCGTGATCAATCAATGTGGGGGTGTCCTGTTGTGGTCGTTCTCTTTCACAGTGTCTGTGGCCAGTCAAAGTGTGCATGTTCGATCACTTGTGCATGGTTGTTCAAAGTTTGTGTGGTATTGTGTGGGCGTGGTCATTCTCAATGTGTATGGTATTGTGTGGGCATGGTCAGTCAAAATGGATGTGGCCAAATTGGCGTTGTTTAATTAAAATATACATGGCCTGGTGTGAGCATGGTCAGTCAATGTGTGTGTGGCATATTGTGTCTGTGTCCAGTCAAAGTGTTCGTGGCCAGTCAAACTGGCCTTATTCAGTCAAAGTAAGCGTGACTTGGTGTGGACATGGTCAAAATGGCTGTGATCCGGTGTGGCTGTGGTCATTCAAAGAGGCCGTCACCAGTCAAAGTGTGTGTGGCTTGGTGTGGCCGTGGCAAGTCAAAGTGGGTGTGGCCTATCAAAGTGGGTGTGGCCTTTCAAAGTAGAGAGTATAGGAAGTAACATTTCTTAATGCTCTGTGTAAGAAAATGTGTGTATCAATGCAGAAGAGAAAAACTCATGTGCTCAAATGGAGCAAGGAAGCAACATCTCTATTAATACTCTGTGTAAGAAAGTGTGTGTATGGATGTTGAAGGAAAAAACATATGTGTTCAAATGAGGAGACAAAGCAATATCTCTCTTAATACTCTGTGTAAGAAAATATGTGTATTGATGTTTAGGAGAAAAACACATGTGTTAGATTATGGAGAAAAAGCAAAATCTCTATGCTCTGTGTAAGAAGAGTTGTGCATTAACGCCAAAGAGAAAAATACATGTCTTCAAAGGAGGAGAGGAAACACCATCTCCCTTAATGCTCTGGGTATCAAAACATAACTATTGACGTTGAAGAATAAAACACATTTGTTCAAACAATAGAGGAAGCAACATCTCTATTAATGCTCTGTGGAAGAAAATGTGTGTTTTCCTGCTGAAGCGAAAAACACATGTGTTCAAATGAGGCCAGAAGAGGGCGTGATAAGCCATTGTGTGCATGGTCAGTCTAAGTAGGTGTATTCAGTCAAAGTTGGAGTGGCTTGGTGTTGCTGTGGTGCGTCAAAGTGGGTGTGCTCTGTCAAAGTTGTCGTGGACATGAGAAGTGTGTGTGGTCAGTCAAACTGGACATGGCCAGTCATACTGGGCTTGTTTAATTAAAGTATTCATGGCCTGGTGTGAGGATGGTTGGTCAATGTTGGTGTGGCATGTTGTGGCCATGGTCAGTCAAAGTGTACATGTCCAGTCACAGTGGCCATGTGCGGTTAAATTAAGCAAGGCTTAGTGTGGCTAAGGTCAGACAAAGTGGCTATGACCTGTGGTAGCCGTGGTCAGTCAAAGTGTGCATGGCCAGTGGAAATGGACTTTGTCAATTATAGTGGTTTTGGCCTGCTGTGGGAATGATCAATGAAAGTGGGTGTGGCCTGTTGTGGTCATGGTTATTCATAGTGGCCGTTGCTAGTCAAAGTGGAAGTTGAAATGAAAAGTGTGTGTGGCCAGTCAAACTGAACATGGCCAGTCATAGTAGGCTTGTTTAATTAAAGTATTCATAGTCTGTTGTCAGCGTAGTCAGTCAATGCGGGAATGGTATGCTGTGGCAATGGTCAGTCAAACTGTCCATGTTCAGTCAAAGAGGCCATGTGCAGACAAAGTGAGTGTGGCTTGGTGTGGGCGTGTTCAAACAAAGTGGCTGTGAACTGTTGTAGCCTTGGTCAGTCATGTGTGCATGGCCAGTGGAAATGGGCTTGGTGAATTAAAGTGGTTGTGGACTGGTATGGGCTTGATCAATTAAAGTGTGTTTGGCCTGTTGTGGTCGTGGTCATTCATAGTGTCCGTGGCCAGTCAAAATGTGCGTGTTCTGTCACTTGTGCATGGTCGGTCAAAGTGTGTGTGGTAATTTGTGGGAATGGTCAGTCAAAATGGTCGGGGCCAATCAAAGTTGTTGTGTGGTCGGTGAAAGTGGGCGTGGTATTGTGTGGGCATGGACAGTCAAACTGGATGTGGCCAAAGTTTGCTTGTTTAATTAAAGTATTCATGTACTGGTGTGAGTGTGGCTAGTCAATGTGTGTGTTGCATGTTGTTTCCATGGCCAGTCAAAGTGTTCATGGCCAGTCAAAGTAGCCTTATTCAGCCTAAGTAAGTGTGGCTTGGTGTGGGCATGGTCAAAGTGGCTGTGATCCAGTGTGGCCGTGGTCGTTCAAAGTGGCCGTGGCCAGTCAAAGTGTGTGTGGATTTGTGTGGGTGGGATAAGTCAAAGTGGGTGTGGCCAATCAAAGTGGGCATGGCCCGTCAAAGTGGAGAGTATAGGAAGTAACATGTTTCTTAATGTTCTGTGTAAGAAAATGTGTGTATTGATGTAGAAGAGAAAAACTCATGTGTTCAAATGAAGCAAAGAAGCAAAATCTCTCTTAATGCTCAGTGTAAGAAAGTGTGTGTATGGACGTTGAAGGAAAAAAAATGTATTCAATCGAAGAGAGAAAGCAATAACTTTCTTAATGTTCTGTGTAAGAAAACATGTGTATTGATGTTTAGGAGAAAAACACATGTGTTAGATTAAGGAGA
>PVIH01028663.1:0-14824 GCA_004025045.1 Sigmodon hispidus | reverse complement strand
CTTTTATTTCAGCTTTTATTTCAGCTTTTAGTTCCTGGCATGTTTCTTTCATAGATTTGTTCATCTCTTCCAATTTTTTGTTTGTATTTTCTTCTATTTCTTTAAGGCTTTTTTTCATATCTTCTTTTAGAGCTTCGATGATCATCAAAAAGGAATTTTTGGTGTTGCTTCCTTCTGTTTCCTCTTCATTGCTCAGTTCCGGTCTTGTATTTGTAAGATTGCCACTCTCTTCTGGAGTTACCATGTTGTCCTTTGTATTATTATGTAATTTTTTGCACTGACGTTTGCCCATGGCTTCAGTGGTTCACGATTAGATGTCTCCTGGTCAGTTGCGGCACTCGGGTTTGTGTGCCTCCTGTCACCTGTCTGGTCAGGGTCTGAGTCTGTCCTTCAGAGACCCCTGCAGATGTTGGCTAGCTCAGTTCAAGGTGGCGGTGGGTAGCCGTGCAACTTTGCTCAGCAGGAGCTGCGGGTATGATGACCTGCAGATTTTATCAGACCCTGCTCCAGAGTGCACTGGAACTCTGCAGACCAAGAAGGTTCTATAATGACACTTAGAGTGCTCATTCATTTGATTATAGGGGAAGCCCTGTTTAGGCACCCTCTATACTATTGCTTGGAGTCCTAGCCAGGGACATCTTGTGGGTACTTGGAAGTTTCCTTAGCACTCGGTTTATTTCCAATCCTACAGAGGCTTCCTCTATAAGATATCCATTTCTTTTTTTCTCTCTGTTGCTCCTCTCACTCAACCATCTCCTTCTCTCATGATTTATGCTCACCTTTCCTTAGTTGCTACCCATTATGATCCCACTTTAGTCAGGAGATTTTTTTTTATTTCCTCTTCCCAGGGGGGAATTCCTAGATACCTCTCTTAAGTTTCTTCTGTTACGCAGCTGTTCAGGAGTTGTAGTTTGCAGCCTAGATATTCTTTGCTTTTTGTCTAAGATCCACTTATGAGTGAGTATATACCATGTCTACCTTTCTGGGTCTGTGTTACCTCACTCAGGATGATATTTTCCAAATTGATCCATTTGCCTGCAAATTTTAGAATGTATTTTTTTTTATTGCTGAGTAGTATTCCATTGTGTAGATGTATCACAATTTGTTAATCCATACTTCAGCTGAGGGGCATCTAGGTTGTTCCCAGGATCTGGCTATTATGAATAATGCTGCTATGAATATAGTTTAGCTAATGCCCTTGGGGTAAGAATGTGCATTCTTTGGGTATATGCCCAATAGTAGTATTGCTGGATCATTGGTTAGACTGATACCCAGTTTTCTGAGAAACCACCACACTGATTTCCAAAGTGGTTGTACAAGTTTATACTCCAACCAACAATGGAGGAATATTCCCCTTGCTCCACATTCCCTCTGGCATAGGCTGTCATCTGTATTTTTTTTATCTTAGCCATTCTGACAGATGTAAGGTAGTATCTCAAAGTTTTGATTTGCATTTCTCTGATGGCTAAAGATGTTGAGCAATTCTTTAAGTGTCTTTCAGCTATTTGTAATTATTCTGTTGAGAATTCCCTTTTTATCTCTGAGCCCCATTGTTTAATTGGATTATTTGAGTTTTTGTCCTCCAGGGTTTTAAGTTCTCTATGTATTTTAGAGACCAGTTCTCTGTCAGATGTAGGGTTGGTGAAAATCTTTTTCCATTCTGTTGGCTGTTGTTTTGTCTTATTGATCATATCCTTTGGCTCACAAAGCTTCTCAATTTATGGAGGTCCCATTTATTGATTATTGTTCTTAGTGTGTTATATTTTAGAAGTTGTCACCTGTGCAAATGCATTGAAGGGTATTTCTCACTTTCTTTTCTACCAAGTTCATTGTAGCTGGGTTTATGTTGAGATCTTCAATCCATTTGAATTTAACTTTTGTGCAGGGTAATAGATATAAATCTTTTTGCATTCTTCTACATATTGCCATCCAGTTATGCTAGCATCATTTGTTGAAGATACTATCTTTTTTCCATTGTATATTTTTGGCCGCTTTGTCAAAAATCAGGTGTTCATAGGTGTGTGAATTAAGGTCAGGGTCTTTGATTCAATTCCATTGATCTACAAGTCTATTTTTATGCCAGTACCAGGCTATTTTTATTACTGTATCTCTATAGTATAGCTTGAAGTCAGGGATGATGACGCCTCTTGAACTTCTATTATTGAACAAGATTGTTTTGGCAATCCTGGGTTTCTTGTTATTCCATATGAAGTTAAATATTGTTCTATCAATGTCTCTAAAAAATTGTGTTAGGATTTTAATGAGGATTGCATTTAATCCGTATGCTGCTTTTGGTAAGATTGCCATTTCTACTATGCTGATCCTACCTATCCAGGAGCAGGGAAGATCTTTCTATTTCCTGATATCTTCTTCAATTTTTTTCTTCAGTGACTTAAAGTTTTTATCAAACAGGTCTGCCACTTCTTCTTCTTCTTCTTCTTTTTTTTTTTAAAGAACTTTATTTATTTATTTATTTTTGCCTTGGTGTTTGCCTGGAACTGGAACTACAGACAGTTGTTAGCTGCCATGTGGGTGCTGGGAATTGAACCTGGGTCCTCTGGGAGAGCAGATGGTACTCTTCACCACTGAGCCATCTCTCCAGCCCCTAGGTCTGCCACTTCTTTGGTTAGAGTTTCCCAAAGATATTTAATGCTATTTCCAGCTATCATATTTCCCTCATTTTTTCAGCCCTTTTATCATTTGTTAATAGGAGGACTATTTTTTTTTTTAAAAAAAATTAATCTTGTACCATGCTATATAGCTCAAAGTATTTATCATCTAGGGGATTCCTGGTAGAATTTTGGGGGTCACTTATGTATACAATCATATCATCTGTAAATAGAGTTAGTTTGTCTTCATCCTTTCCAATTTGTATCCCCTTAATCTCCTTTTGTTCTCTTATTGCTTTAGCTAAAACTTTAAGAGCTATATTGAATAGATAAGAGGAGAGAGGACAGCCTTGTCTTGTTTTTTATTTTAGTGGGATTGCTTTGAGTTTATCTCCATTTAATTTGATGTTGACTGTTGGCTTGTGGTATATTGTCTTTATTATGTTTAAATATTTTCCCTGTATTTCTGATCTCTCTAGGACTTCTATCATGAAGGGGCATTGGATTTTGTCAAAGGCTTTTTCAGCATCTAAGGAGATGATAATCTATTTTTTTCTTTCAGATTGTTTATATGATGGATGAAATTGACAGTTTTTTGTATGTTGGACCATTCCTGCATTTCTGGGATGAAGCTTACTTGATCATGTTGGATGATTTTTTGATATGTTGTTGAATTTGGTTTGCCAGTATTTTATTGAGTATTTTTGCATCAATGTTCATGAGGTAGCTTGATCTGTAATTCTCTTTCTTTTTTGCATCTTTGAGTGGTTTAAGTATCGGGGTGACTGTATCCTTATAAAAAGAGTTTCATAATGTTACTTTTGTTTCTATTGCATGAAACAGTTTGAGGAGTATTGGTATTAGTTCTTCCTGGAGTATCTGTTAGAATTCTGCACTGAAACCATTTGACCATGGGCTTCCCCCCCCCCTTGGGAGACTTTTAATACCAGCTTCAATTTCCTTGGGGATTATAGGTCTATTTAGGTCATTTATCTGGTCTTGATTTAATTTTGGTAAGTGGTACCTGCCCAAAAACCTGTCTATTTCTTTTAGGTTTCCAATTTAGTGGGTTTTTTCTGGATTTCCTGGGTATCTGTTGTTATGTACCCATTTTCAATTCTGATTCTGTTCATTTGGATACTCTCTCTGTCTTTTGGTCAGTTTGGGTTAGGGTTTATCTATCTTGTTGACTTTCTCAAAGAACCAACTCTTTGATTTATTGATTCTTTGTATTGTTCTCTTTGTTTCAATTATATTGATTTCTGCCCTAAATTTGATTATTTCCTACAGTCTACTCCTTCTAGTGAGTTTGCTTCTAATTGTTCTAAAGCCTTCAATTGTGCTGCTAAGTCTCCAGTGTAAGATTCCTCTAGGTTTTTCATATAGGCATCTAGTGCTATGAATTTTCATCTTAGCACTACTTTCATTGTGTCCCATAAGTATGGGTATGTTGTGGATTTATTTTCATTGAAATCTAGCAAGTCTTTGATTTCTTTCTTTACTTTTTGCTTGACCCAGAGGTGGTGCAATGTAGAGATGTTCAGTTTCCATTAATTTGTAGACTTTCTGTGAATTTTGTTGTTGTTGAACTCAACTTTAGATCATGCTGGTCTGATAGGATACAAGGAATTATTCCCATTTTTTGTATCTATTGATGTTTGCTTTATGACTGTGTATATGGTCGGTTTTAGAGAAAGTTCCACGGGGTGATGAGAACAAGGCATATTCCTTTGTGTTTATGTGGAAATTTCTGTGTATATCTATTAAGTTCATTTTGGTCATAAAGTGTGTTAGATCCTTTATTTGTCTGTTGAGTTTCTGTCTGGTAGATCTATCCATTGGTGAGAGTGGGGTATTGAAGTCTCTCACTATTAATGTGTGGGGTTTTATGTGAGATTTAAGCTTTAGTAATTTTTCTTTTAAATATGCAGGGGCCTTGTGCTGGGGACATAAATATTCATCTTGGTAGATTTTTTTCCTGAGATGAATAAATAATGTACATCCTGGTCTGTTTTGATTGACTTTAGTTTGAAGTCTATTTTGTTAGATATTAGGATGGTACATCACCTTGTTTCTTAGATTCATTTTATTGGAAAATCTTTTTCCAATCCATTACTCTGAGCCTGTATCTATCTTTGAAGTTGAAGTGTGTCTCTTGTATGCAGCAGAAGGATGGATTCTGTTTTTGTATCTATTATGTTAGTGTGTGTCTATTTATAGGTGAATTGAGTCCACTGATATTAAGGGATATTAATAACCAATGATTGTTATTTTCTGGGGTTTCTTTGGTGATAGTGTGTGTGTTTCTCTTCTTTGGGTTTTTCTTCTGTGAGATTACCTATTGCTTGTGGTTTCATGGGTGTATCTGATTTCGTTAGGTTGGATTTTCCCTTAAGTGCTTTCTCTGGGGCTGGGTTTGTAAATAAGTATTGTTTAAATCTGGTTTTGTCGTGAAATATCTTGTTTACTCAATCTATGGTGATAGTTTTGTTGGGTATAATATGTATATAGTAGTCTGGGTTGGCAGCTGTGGTCTTATAGTGTCTGTATAATATCTGATCAGGATCTTCATGCCTTTATTTTTTCCATTGAGTAATTTGGTGTTATTCTGCTGAGTCTGCCTTTATAGGTAACTTGATGTTCTTTCCTTTGCAGCTCTTAGTATCTTAGTATTTTTTTGTATATTCTGTAGGTTTAGTGTTTTGATTATTATATGACGAGCAGACTTTTTTGGGATCTAGTCTACTTGATATTCTGTAAGCTTCTTGTATCTTTACAGGCATTTTCTTCTTTACATTGGAAAAAATTTCTTCTATGATTTTATTGAATATATCTGTGCCTTTGAACTAGTATTTTTCTTCTTCTTCTATTCCAATTATTCTCAGGTTTGGTCTTTTCATGGTGTCCCATATTTCTTGGACTTTTTGTGTTATGACATTTTTGGTTTTAGTATTTTCTTTAACTGACATATCTATTTCCACTATTGAATCTTCCACTCCAGAGATTCTTTCATTTCTTGCATTCTGTTGGTTATCCTTGCATCTGTAGTTCTGGTTCATTTCGTCAGGTTTTCTATTTCCAGCATTGCCTCAGTTTGTGTCTTTATTGCTTCCATTTCAACTTTAAATCTTGAAATATTTCCTTCATCTGTTTGATTTATTTTTCCTGGTTTTCTTTATTATCTTTCAGGAGTTTGCTAATCTCTTCCAATTCTTTGTTTGCATTTTCTTCTTTTTCCTTAAGAAAATTTTTTTATGTCCTCTTTTAAGTCTTCTATTATCTTCATAAAATTTTTTAAAAGTTATTTCCTTCTGCTTCTTCTGCATTGCAATGCTCAGGTTTTGATTTTGTAGAACTATCAGATTCTTCTGGTGGTCCCATGTTGTTCTTTATGTTGTTATATGTATTCTTGCCCATTGCTTTCTTGAGTCACTGCAGGATTTGTCTGAATCTCAGAGAGCTGATTTTGGTGCAATCTGTTCTGGATGTGTCTGTCTCAGAGAGCCTCTCTTGGTCCAATCTGCATTCTTGGTCCACTTGGGGGTAGTGTATTCTGTGTCACAATGACCCCTCTTAATTTAGTAAGTGCTGACACACTGGGGGTTTCCGGTGGCCACTTTTGGTCCAGTAGAAACTGAGAAACTTAGGGTCTCAGCACCAATAGGATCCAATAAAAACTGAGGAACTCTTCTTGTCTCTTAGTCTCTTTATCTCTTAGACTCTTAGTCTGAGGTCACCAGGTGATGGCTCTTAGTCTCCTAGTCTGCTGTAGAACAAGAGTCTGTGGGCTTCTGGTTGTCTCTGAGGTCACTGAGGTCCCTGGGTGATGACGTGGGTTGGTAGTTGGAGCAGAGTTTTGGAAATGGGGTGTTCAATGAACTGGGTTTTACTGGGCCTTTGGTCCTGCAGAGGTTTTCCTTGTTGGCCTGGATTTAGGGCAGAGATGAGTAGGGGTGGGGTTAACAAGGGCTCTGTCCCTCGGCCAGGGTTCCAGAGACTGAGATCTCTGCTTGGCCTGGACAGAATGTCACTCACCTCTTAGTCTGCTGTGGGCTAGGAGTCTGTCATATTTTGTAATCTTTACTAGTGCAGTCCTCCCCAAGACATGATAGGTATACACATGTATATTGTGGAATACTACATTGTGGCCTATTAGTTGAAGATGTGTTACATTTGTTTATGCTGTGGAACATTTGTTTAATGATGCAAAGATGTGTTACATTCTTTTATGCTGTATTTGTTTAACTCAGTGAAGCTGTGTTACTTTGCCTGCCTAAAATACCTGATTGGCCTAATAAAGAGCTAAACAGCCTAAAGTATGACAGGAGGAAGGGATAGGTGGGGCTGACAGACAGAGAAAATAAATAGAAAGAATAAAAGAGAAAAAAGGAGAAGTGGAAAAGGTCACCAGGGGTCATTCAGCCCACAACACAGAAAGCCACAAAGTGAGAAGTAAAGAATGATATTATATATATATATATATATATATATATATATATATATATCAAAGAAAGATAAAAGTCCAGAGGCAAAAGGTAGATGAGATAATTTAAGAAAGCTGGCTAGAAACAAGCTAAGCTAAGACCAGACATTTATAAGTAAGAATGAGTCTCTATGTATTTATTTGGGAGCTGGGTGGCAGGCCTCCAAAGAGTAATGAGTGAGAAATAACAAACAACACATGTAGACACATGTGCAATGTTTTGGAATAAGTTTTGATTTATATAAAAGTTGCAAAGATTTGAGATTAACAACTTGCTTAATACAAAGGCATGAGGTTTGATCACCCAAAGTTAAAACACACACCCACCGTACCTCACAGAGTACACAAAGGAAAATTAGCATAACTCATGTTGAGCTTAAGAGTTATGCTCTGGACAGACTAACAAACATTTCAGCATATATAGCAGGGAGTATATTAATCATATCTAATATTGAGTGCCTATAATCAGAAGTATAAATTGGCAAACAAGAAAATATATGTGAAAAGAAATATTGGACAGTTTAGAAAAGGAAGGAAAAAAATCTGTTCAGAGCACTTGAGAAAATAAACCCAGGCAAAGTTGAATTTAAAAAAAGAAAAGTGAAAATAAAGTACTAGTATTTATCTATTAGAATGTAAAAACAATTAGTGAACTTGGAAAGTTAGGCTGTGGACATAGCTTAGTTGTAAAGCTCTTGTCTGATATACAAGGCTCTGGGTTCAATCCCTAGCACTAGAGGGAAAAATATTAACAAGCTAATAACACCAAGCACAGGGAAGGTGTACATATTTACCTGTTTTGGAGGCAGCGTGAGTGTCCAGGAAATGTTAAAGTTCAGAAGGTAAGCCACAGCACTGAGGGACCATAGCTGGTGTGGTAGGTGTGTCTATACTCACAGCATCTCAGAGGCATAGGACCAGGACCAGGAGCCCAAGCCCAGCCTTAGTTGACAGTAGGGTCTGATCCTTTCTGCTTTTTTTAAAAAAGTATTTATATTTGTGAATAAAGAAATACAAAATAACATATAGGGTACCCACCAAAGAATAGAGATAGGGATCATTTGTGTTTTAATTTTTATGAATTATTGAGAATTTTGTACAATATATCTTGATCATATTCAACCCTCCCCCAACTCTTCTTAGACCCACTCACTTCATTAACTACTCAACTTTATATCTCTATCTATCTATCTATCTATCTGTCTGTCTGTCTGTCTGTCTATCTTCTATCTATCTATCTATCTTCCTTTTATCTGTCTATCATCTTTCTTTCTATCTATCTATCTATCTATCTATCTATCTTCTATCTGTCTATCTATCTTCTGTCTATCATCTATCTATCTATCTATCTATCTATCTATCTATCTATCTACTTATCTGGTCCGGAATGTGTGACCTTCTGATGGAGGGTGGTTGACCTACCATGAAGAAAACTAATTCTCCTCCCAGAAGCTATCAGTTGCCAATTCATCCTCAGCAAGGGATGGGGTTTTGTGCCCACCTCCACTCTCATGCTGGGCTTTGAGTCGCACTTGAGCTTGCACAGATCTTGGTCTAGGTAGCCAGAATAGAAGATTGCTAAGTGCTCAGCCTTATATCTTTACCACACTGCTTCCCCCCCACCATGGCTCATGGATCATTGCAGAAGAGGAAGAGGCAAGAGAGCAGGAGGTGGTAGTTAACAACAGTGGAATAGTGTCTGGACACAGCAGGGCAGCTGCACTTATGAACTCACTGGACCTTCAATTGTGTATGTTTGGATGTTTGAATCCCATAGAACATGAATATATCCATGTTTGTTTATGTAATATTCATTCAACTGAAAAAAGAATACTATTTGAAAACTATTCAGAATATAAAGCAAGCCAGTCCTAGGAGTGATAGCTTGTCATCCTAACACTGAGTAGGTGGAAGCAGAAAGAAGAAAGACTGGGTATAAGGCAAGAAGAAGTAAGACTCTCTCTCAAAACAACATCTAGTAAACATATCATCCTATGTGAAGTATTTGATCTATTTAAAATGAAAAGTAAGTATTTGTAAAGACTGAAGGTACCTGAGTATGCCCCTTTGGAGGGCATTGATTGACCCTTGTTTGGACTGTTAGGTAGACTGGGCTACCTTGAGGAAGCACAGATAGAGGCAGTCATGCCTTTTCTCAGCCAACGTAGGCCAGTGGCTTCTTAACAGAGCAGAGGACCTTTGCCACTGCAATCTGGTGCTTGCTCCAAGGCAGGCGGTGCACTAATCAGAGTGCTTTGAGGTTGCACTAGGGTTTCAGAAACGCTGAAGAGCAAGAAGAAGCAGCATATAGGTAGTGTATCACCAGTCAAAGCGAGCCTTGCTCTTTCTCTGATTCAATTAAAACATGAACCCAACTGTGAGTTTTAAACAGTGTTATCAGGCTGTGTGACAGCTCATTTAGATGTTAAATATGACTGCACAAGTTATAAGCCAAGCATCATAATATCCTTTTGTGAGCCAATAGATGAGAGACTTCTAAGTAGTTTGTGGTGTTGGAATTGGGTGGTGTATGCTCACACTGGTGTTTACCTACATAAATGGGTATAGGAGCCCTAGTTTAAAATAATGAATGCGGTTTTCCTTGTAACCAGCAGAATATTCTTCAATAATATAATTTTGGAATAATAAGACACATTCCCAAGGGGCTAGGGTTAAAAACCAAGTTCTGGAAGGAGTCATGCTGTCTTGATGGGTTTGTTTCTTTCCTAACAGTGTGTCATCCACTTATCCATCCATCAAATGTCCTATTTGCACATAAACAAACAAACACAAACAGCCAAAATTCACAGAAGAATTCTGAACATAAAACACAGCTTAAATATTACTCCTTCATGGAATGAAACTGTTTTTTACAAATGGTTCCACTTGCAGAATCTTCCATATTATTTTTAAAACAATTTGCAAATGATTGATGTATTGTGGTCATCATTTTGCAGTCTTAAAGGAAAAATGTTTTTATCTTTTATTTATCTCCCTAGTTATTAATTTACTTTTATAACCACTGTTTTCCTTTACTTTTTTGCTTCCTCTTCTCCCCCATTTCACTTCTGCTCCCCCAACCACTCCTCCTCTGTTTCTATTTGGAGAAGGGAAGGTGTCCCATAGATACCAACCAAATATAGCATATCAAGTTGAAGGCTAGGCAAGACAACCCAGTATGAGGAAAGGATCCCAAAAGACAACAAAAGAATCAGAGACAGCCCTTGCTCCCAAAAGAAGACCAACCTACACAACTGTAACATATATGCAGAGGGCCTAGGTCAGTCCCATGTAGGCTCCCTGGTTATTTGTTCAGTTTCTGTGTTCCCTATGAACCCAGGTAAATCAATTCTGTGGACTTTTTTTTTTAAAAAAAATTATTTACTTAATATGTATACAGTATACAGAAGAGGGTACTAGATGTTATTCTAGATGGTTGTGAGCCACCATGTGGTTGATGGGAATTGAACTCAGGACCTCTGGAAGAACAGTCAGTGCTCTTAACCTCTGAGCCATCTCTCCAGCCCTCTGTGGATTTTCTTATGGTGTCCTTGACCCCTCTGGCTCCTATAATTCTTCCTCCTCCTATTCTGCAGAACTTTCTGAGGTTTGCCTAATGTTTGACAGTTAGTCTCTGCAACTGTTTTCATTAGTTCCTGGGTGAAGCTTCTTTGATGACAATTGGGCTAAGCACCAATCTATGAGTGCAGCAGAATATCCTTAGGAATAATTTCATTGATTCTTCCCCAGTTGTGTTTGTTTCTATCCTAGGTCTCTGGGCCATCCAGCCTCTGAGTCCTGGACCTCCTGGTAGTACCAGGAGTGGGCTTCCTCTCATGGCATGGGTCTCAAGCTGGACCAGCCATTGGTTAGCCACTTCCACAATTTATGAGATACCTATACCCCAGTACATCTTGTAGGCAGGACAAATTGTAGGTTGAAGGTTATATGGCTGAGTTGGTGTCCAAATCCCGCCACTGGAAGTCTTGCCTGGTTACAGGAGATTCCTCCCTCCGCCACTTTCTAGGCATCTTAGGTTGAGTCACTTTTGTAGATTACTGGGAATTTCCATTGCACTAGGTTTCTGGCTCACCCCTAAGATGTTCCCCAGTTCTACCTTTCTCTCTCAGTACTCTCCCCCCCATCCTCTCCCTATCTGATCCCTCCTGTTTCCATCCTCTTTCTTCACCCACAATGTCTATTTTATTTCCCTTTCCAGGGAGATTTATATATCTCCCTTTGAGCTCTCCTTGTTATCTAGCTTTTCTGGATCTGTGGCAGGAACATGATTATCCTCTACTTTATAGATAATATCCATTTATAAGTGAGTACATACCATGTTTGTCTTTCTGGGTCTGGGTAACTTAGGTTGATTTTTTTCTAGTTCCATCCATTTGCCTTCAAATTTCATGATGACATTATTTTTAAAAGCTGAGTAATACTCCATTGTATAAATGTACCACAATTACTGTATCCATTCTTTGGTTGAAGAAAATCTAGGTGTTTCCAGTTTTGGGCTATTTATGAATAAAGCTGTTAAGAACACAGGTGAGCATGTGTTCTTGTGATATAATGGAACATCCTTTGGGGATATGCTCAGGAGTGGTATATCTGGGTCTTGAAGTAGAACTAATTCCCGACTTTCTGAGAAACCACTATATTAATTTCCAAGTTGGCTGTAGCTGTACAAGTTTTCACTGCAAACAGCAATGGAGAAGTGTTCCCTTTGCTCCACATCCTCTCTAGCATGAGCTTTCATTTGTGTTTTTGATCTTAGCTTTTCTGACAGGTGTAGATGAACTCTGTGTAATTTTGATTTTTCATGACAACTAAGGATGTTGAACATTTATTTAAGTGTTTCTTGGCCATTTATTGGACTCCTTTGTTGAGAATTCTGTTTAGATCTATATCCCATTTTTTAATTAGATTATTTGATTAGTTTTCTGAGTTCTTTATATATTTTGGAAGTTAGACTTCTGTCTGATGTGGGGTTGGTGAAAATCTTTTCCCATTCTGTAGGCTGCTGTTTTGTCCTATTGATGATGCCTTTTGCCTTAAAGAGTTTTTCAGTTTCATGAGGTCCCATTTATTAATTGTCGATTTTTTTGGCTGTACTCTTGGTGTTCTGTTCTGGAAGTCTTCTTCTGTGACAATGTGTTCAAGGCTGTTTCTCACTTTCTTTTCTATCAGGTTCAATGTATCTTGTTTTATGTTGAACTCTTCAATCCACTTGGACTTGAGCTTTGTGCAGAATGATACAAATGTGAATCTATTTGCATTCTTCTACACGTCAGCATCCAGTTAGGCTAGCACCATTTGTTGAAGATGTGTTGTACAAGGTTTCTGGCCTGTTCATCCTGTAGTCCATACCTACAGACCCAAGATTCTTATCTTGTTCAGCCATGTGGCTCCATACCTTTTCTCAGAGTAGCATAGTTGTCTTCTGCATCTGCTGGTCTCTCTGGCATCTTTGCTCTGCTCTTCCTGTTCTCACAGTTTTCTTAGTTTGGTAGCCCCACCCACACTTCCTGTTTGCCTCTGGCCAATCACCTTTTATTAAACCAGTAGGAGGGACAAATATTTACAATGTACCAGATCATACTCCCACAACAAAGATGCTTTCTTTTTTCTCATTGTATAATATTGTTTTCTTTGCCAAAAAAATCAGATGTCCTTATGTGTGTGTATTTACATTTGGGTCTCCATTTCCATTTCATTGATCCTGTTTTTAATTGATCATAATTAATCCATATTGGTATCATGCTGTTGTTATTACTGTAGCTCTGTAGCAGCACCTGAAATCAGGGATGGTGATGCCTCCAGAAGTTCTTTTATTATGCAGGATTGTTTAGCTGTCCTGTTTTGTTTGTTTTTTTCATATGAAGTTGAGTATTGTTCTTTCAAGATCTGTAAAGAATTGTGTTGGGATTTGATTGAGACTGCATTAAATTTTGGTAAGATGGCCATTCATTATTACTATGTTAATCCTTTCAATCCATGAGTATGGGAGATCTTTTCATTTTCTGATATATTTTCCAATTTTTTCTTCAAGCACATGAAGTTCTTGTCATAAAGGTTATGACAAGTTATGACACTTGCTTGGTTAGAGTTATCCCAAGATGTTTTATATTTGTGGGCTACTGTCAAGATTATTGTTTCTCTGATTTCTTCCTCAGCCCATTTATTGTTTGCATATAGGAGGGCTACTGATACTTTTGACTTAATTTTGTATTCAACAGCTTCACTAAAGATGTTTATCAACTATAGGAGTTTCCTGGTAGATTTTTTTTTGGTTGTTTATGTATGCTATCATATCATCTGCAAATAATGATATTTTGTTTTCTTTTCCAATTTGTGTCTCCTTGATCTCCTTCAGTTGTCTTATTGTTCTATCTAAAATTTCAAATACTCTATTGAGTAGATAAGGAGAGAGTAGACAGCCTTGTATTGTTCTTGATTTTAGTGTCATTTCTTTACATTTAATTTGATCTTGGCTATTGACTTGCTATGTATTGCCTTTGTTATGTTTAGGTATGTCCCCTGTATTACTGATCTTTCCAAGACTTTTATTCTGAAGGACTGTTGAATTTTGTCAAAGAGTTTTTTTTAACATCCAATGAGATAATCATGTGGAATTTTTCTCTTTAGTTTGTTTATATTGTGGCTTATATTGACAATTTTTTATATTTTGGACCATCCCTGCATCTCTGAGATGAAGCCTACTTGATCATGGATGTGTGATTTTATATATATATATATGTGTATATATATATATATATATATATATATATATATATATATATATATGTTTTTGGATTCAGTTTGTGAGTATTTTATTGGGTATTTTTGTATCAATGTTCCTGAGGAAAACTGACCTGCAATTCTCTGTATTGAGTCTTTGTGTGATTTGGGTATCAGGATGATTGTGGCCTCATAGAAAAAGTTTGGCAGTGTTCCTTCTATTTCTGTTTTGTGGAATAATTTGAGAAATATTGATATTAGCTCTTCTTTGAAGGTCTGGTAGAATTCTGTGCTAACACCATCTGGCCCTGGATTTATTTGGTTGAGAGACTTTTAATTACTGCTTCTATTTTCTTAGATGTTAAGGTCTAATTGCCTTGTTTGTCTGATCTTGATTTAACTTTGGTATGTGGTATCTTTCAAGAAATTTGTTCATTTCTTTTAGGTTTTACAATTTTGTGGAGTACAAGTTTTGATTCTTTGTATTTTTTCAGTGTCTGTTATATCTCTTTTTTGTTTCTGATTTTGTTAATTTGAATATTCTCTCTCTGTTTTTTAGTTAGTTTGGATAAGGGTTTGTCTATCTTGTTGATATTTTTCAAAGAACCAACTCTTCATTTCATTGATCTTTTTTGTATTGTTCTTTTCGTTTCTTTCTTACTTTTTTATTTGATTTAATTCCTGAGGTTGATTATTTCCAGCCATCCATTCCTCATGGGTGCATATTTTTGGGTTTTATAGAGTTTTCATGTGTGCTGTTAAATTGCTGGTGTGAGATCTTTCTAATTTCTTAATAAAAGCTCTTAGTTCTATGAACTTTTCTTGCTTTCATTGTGTCCCATGAGTTTGGGTATATTGTGCATTCATTTTTATTGAATTCTAGGAAGTCTTTAATTTCTTTATTTCTTCCCTGACCCAGTAGTAGCTCAGTAATGAGTTGTTCAATTTCCATGAGTTTGTAGACTTTCTTTTTTTTTTTTCTTTTTTTTTT
>PVIH01028662.1:0-14825 GCA_004025045.1 Sigmodon hispidus | reverse complement strand
ACACACACACAGCTTCAGGGGGTCCAACACCCTCTTTTAACCCCCACAGGCATCTGCACTCATGTGTACATACCTATACACAGATATACACACACACAGCTTCAGGAGGTCCAACACCCTCTTAACCCCACAGGCATCTGCACTCATGTGTACATACCTACACACAGATATACACACACACACAGCTTCAGGGGATCCAACACCCTCTTCTAACCCCCACAGGCATCTGCACTCATGTGTACATACCTACACACAGATACACACACACACACAGCTTCAGGGGGTCCAGCACCCTCTTCTAACCCCACAGGCATCTGCACTCATGTGTACATACCTATACACAGATATACACACACACACAGCTTCAGGGGGTCCAGCACCCTCTTCTAACCCCACAGGCATCTACACTCATGTGTACATACCTATACACAGATACACACACACACACACACACACACACACACATATATATGTTAAAAAATCCTTTTTAAAAGTGACATTATTAGAACTTACACATATCAAATAATAAGAACTTTGAATCAGATTTAAGGACAATTCTTTTATAATATTCACAGGATATGTTCAAAGCTTGAAATCATTTGATTCTGAATTTCACAGTGTAAACCAGATTTCCTAATATGAGATTAAAGTTCCTGAGTAGAGCATTGATTTTTCCCTTTATAGTCTCCCAGAATTCACTTTTTATCAGTACCAACAAAGATGTAGCCAGAGGTTTACTTTAATGGGACTGAAAGTTTTATAGCAAAAGTTGATACTAAGAGCATGGACAGAAAGCAAAAATAACTAAAAATCATTAAAGATGAAATTCAGAAAAGGAAATCAACATGTGATGGCTGGCAGTCTATTCATTAGGTTGGTGGCCCCTGTCATAGTCCCTCTGTAAACCGATTTAGTAGTAGTCACAGATATCAGTTCTCTACTTTTTAGCCTTGAGTGACTTGTTGCTTGATAAGTGAGGGGTTTAGCGCTACCTTGGAAGATGGCTCGGTAAGATTTGGAGGCAAGCAGAAATAGGTTTTGATTCTTGGAGTCTCTCCTAGTTCCATGATTTGAGGCATGCACTATCCCTCAGCTGTAAAATAGAGGTGATATACTTAGTTCAAAAGATGATTTTTGGTTTTGTTTATTTGTTTGTTTTCCCCAGGACAGAGTTTCTCTATGTAACCCTGGATGTCTTGGAACTCACTCTGTAGACCAGGCTGGCCTTGAACTCAGAGATCCGACTCCTGCCTCCTAGGGGCTGGATTAAAGGCATGGGACACCACTGCCTGGTTTAAAAGATTATCACTAAGGAAAAAAAAAAAAAAATGCCACATGTGAGGGATTAGCACTTTGTCTGATTCACAGAAAATGCCTGGATATTAGTCACAGTTAGTACTATTTTATAGAAAGTCAAAACACCTGGCTTTTTGAGGGCTTCTCTTTTTCTTCTTTTGTCTTATTTGTTTCCTATGCCCTGCTTTGTTCTAAAAAGAGATTTAAGACAGCATAGTGTGTCTATATAAGAGTAGTGGCAATATAAACTTAATGGGAAACATGTAAGTACCCAAACCAAGAGTGTCTTGGGTTTATGTGTATCTGGAACACAGTAAAAAATTTTTTAAGTGAGAGACATCATAGGAAAGATGCACAGGTTTGGAACAAATCAACATATAGTTGCATCCCTTTGTCACTATTAGGCAGGCATGGTATTATTTCTAGACAGATTATAGGCTTTTTTTTTTTTTTTTTTTTTTTTTTTTTAAGAAAGGGTCTCATGTAGTCCAAGATGAATTATACATGTGCCCATCACTCTGGCTGAGATACTTCTTTAAGAACTTCTTTAGGGTATTCACAGCTTTTGTAATACAAATGTGAATTTATATTCCCCACACTTCACTGCATAACTTGACCAGTGGGCATCATACATAACACTATAGGGAACATTTGAGCACACAGTGAAATGTTGCTGTTTGTGAGATTGTTATTGCATTATAAATCAGAACTTAAGTACCCTACATGGGTATTTTTTTTTTTTTAACAGACTGACCTTATGCCCTTCTTTCTATTCCCCAGGAGCTCAGGTCACACAGTGGCAGCATGTAGGTGTCATTTCACAGTCACAGCTTTGCCTGTTCATGATGTTATCACACTGTTTTCTTTCAAACTTGTGCTATCGGTATTTTTTGTTTCTTAAGTGCTCCCTAGAATTTCTTTGTCCTGCTAAGCAGCTAGACCCTAAAAATCCTAATACTTACAGAAGCCATTCCACTTTGTAACAACAGGTTGGGATAATTTCATGTTTTGACCATAGTCTAATAAAAAAGTGCCTGGCTAAAAGTCACTTTACAGTAATGTTCCTATACCAGTCTTGCTGTATGCTCTGTTGTTAACCATAAGTCACACTGAGTACTTGCCAGCTTTTCATTGAGCAAGTAGAATATGATGTTCCTTGGAGACTGACTGCTTCAGCACTGACAGAAGAGACTGTATGTGTGTATGCATGTGTCTGTGAGTGTGCACCAACTAGCGTGTATGATTTGCTGCTGTAAAGTTTCAGGGTGTGACTCCAGTTCAGTTTTGTGGTAGACACTTCTCTGAATTACTCCTTTAATTGATTTAGTTTTAATTAGAAACATGCTGCACATTTTTATGTGACTCAGCTATAAATAAAATGTCACATTTGCCATTTTGACACTTGCTCCCTTGAGTGGAAAGGCAGCTGCTGACTTTTAATATAGATCTGTTCAACTAAGGACCATATCCTATAGTCAGAGATTAAGTAGGAGTAAAGAAAAGTGCTCTTGGATGACTCAAAATTGTTACACCTTGCAGCATCATTGGGTCAGCTTTCAGCTGATGATAGACATTCTCTTTAAAAATAGACCATGTTCAAGTCACTTATGTTAATCAGTTCACTAACTTGCATTGGCAAGTCTTAGATCCCTCATAGATTATTCAAAACGTGACCATGTCCTTTATAATTTTCATGAATGGTCCTGGCTTTTCCCATGGGTATTCCTAAATCACTGGACTTATTTCCATTCTCATAACAAAAGATATTGAAGTGTTTGTGATTAAAAAAGAACTTGTATGGAATATTCAGAAGGATTGATTTTTAAGTTTAAATTTAAAAATATTTTATTTATTTTATGTGCATGGGTGTTTTGCCTGATTTTATGTTTGTGTACCTTCTATGTGTCTGGTATTGGATCCCCTGGAACTAGAGTTCCATTTGGCTGTAGTTTGCCATGTAGGGACTTCTCAAAAAACAGCCAGTGCTCTTCTTAATCACTGAGTCATCTCTCCAGCCCTGAATTTTTTTTAATTTATTTGGTGCACATGAATGTTTTGCTTGCATCTTTATATGTATACTACTTGCATGGTAGTTGCTACAGCAGTCAGAAAACAATTCCAAATGCATTGGAGCTGGAGTTACAGAGTGTTGTAAGCCACCATATAGATGCCAAGAATTTAACTCAGGTCCTCTGCATGAATAGCAGGTGCTTTGAACCACTGAGCCATCTCTCCAGCTTCTATATCCAGAAGAATTATATTTAAGCACATGAAAAGAAAAATTTATCCTTGAAGCACCTGTACTCTGCAAAGATAAAATAGGCCAGTCGAAGCAAAAAGAAGTAAATTTTGAACAATAACAGGTGATACATTTAGTGAGTATTTAAATAATCGGGGGTCTTCTGCAGTACTTGTCCTTAGAGGTGGAACTGCACAAATAAAGGAGATCCAGCAAAGAAATTTCCATTCCAGTTTATTTCTCTATAGTGCTGTGAAATTTATCTTTTCAGAGTACAAGTATAATCTTAGTAAATACTTAGCATAGCACTTTGTGACAGATACTGTTCCAGGCTCTGTATGTTGACTAATTTAATCCTCATGATATTCTTATATAACTGCTGTTATTCACCCTGCAGAGAGATGGGAGAGTTATGGGACTTGACTACAGAGCTGATCCTGGCCTTCAACTTGTGTGTGTACACTCATTCATCTCTCTGCAACATGGTGAAGCAGTCACTTTTAGCATTTTAAAAAAGAATAAAGGAAAGTAGCTTGTTTGCTTTCAGTTTATTCTTTAATCTACTGGTTTGAGTTCAGAGCTTAAAACATTTGTTCTCTGTGGTCAATATTTTTACTGACGGTTTGGATTGGTTTGGTTTTTGTTTTTCAGGAAGGGTCTCACTATGTCTTAGAACTCACAATGTAGATAGGCTAGCCTCAAACTCACAGATATGCCTGCCTTTGCTTCCCAGGTGCTGGGATCAAAAGTGTGCACTACATGCTTGGCCTGGGGTTTTGTTGCTGTTGTCGTTGTTGTTATTGTTTTGTTTTAAGTTAAACCAACCCCCCCAACATACATTTTATTTGTTTGTTTGTTTGTAGAGACAAGGTCTTGTGTAGCCCAGCTTGGCTTTAGACTCTCTAAAACCAAGGATGACTTTGAAATCTTTTTAACAAACTCTTTTAAAAAATGTTTTTAACTATATGTGTGTGTGTGTCTATGTGCACATGTGTACAGGTGCTTGTGAAGACCAGAGGCACTAGATCCTTTTGGAAATGGAGTCACTGGTGGGTGTAAGCCACCCAACATGGGTACTAGATCTGAATTTGGGCCCTCTGCAAAAACAGTGCATGCTCTTATCCACCAAGCCATCTCTCCAGCCCTGTAATGACTCATATGGACCAGTAGAATGGACTTCTTTTAGAATTCCACTCTAGGGCTGGAGAGATGGCTTAGCGGTTAAGAGACTGACTATTGTTCCGCAGGACCTGAGTTCAATTCCCAGCATCCACATGGCAGCTAACAACTGTCTGTAATTCCAAGATCTGACACCGTTACACAGTTATACATGCAGGCAAAACACCAACTCACATAAAATAAAAATAAATATTAAAAAAAAGAATTCTACTCTAGAATAGATTTTAATGGATTTTTGGTTCAGAAGACAAGCCCTCCTTGTATGTCAGACAGTGCTGGGAAGTTGAGAGGACTGTTTCTGATATCCCCTTATAACCATTTATAATCACACGGGTAGTGTACAATGTCTGCTTTAAATGAACCACCTTACACTTAATATGTAACATTCTTAGTGTGAATACCTTCCTGGTTATCAGAGATGGCAGGTACATTGTGGGTTCCCCCTCCTGTGCTATTTCTTTTACTTATTTTTTGCCTCTGGAAGTGGTTGGCAATACTTTTGTCCCTTTTTAGCCCAGAGTTAACTAAAATAGCATGTTGCGTCTCCTTCATCTCTCACTATGCCCTCCTTCTCAAGAGCCAGGTGCAGCAAATTCCCAGCCTGACTGTTCAGGCAGTTCATGCCCACTTGAGAGAGCCATTCTCAGTGCTCAGTTCCCACAGCCTGCTCCTTCGCTCGGCTGCTGCTCTTCCCACCTGGTAGTTTACTGGGTGTTTCTGGAGAATCTGTTCACTCCTGTAATAAAAAGGTCCATGCTGATACCGACTACAGGGACAGTAGCCCCCTCTGTTAGCCTGCTTCTCTTTTAGGCATTCCAGAAACTCATTACTTGTGTGCTTTTCCAACAAGCCCTTGTCCTTTTCCCATGTCTAACTGTCTGTCTGAATTTTCAGTCAGTTCAATGGGGCTTGAAGGAGGGCTTTTTAATAAATGTGGATTAAATTTATTGGTTAATAAATTGATTTGGACAAATATTCATTCATACATACATATACACACATATGTATGTATATGTATCTTTGAAAATTTTATTAATGGGAAAGTATGATATAGTGATTTTCCTAAGGATGCATATTTCTTAGTTATACCATAAAAGGTTTATGTTCTGTGACATCCATTTATAGCAAGAACATATATGTGCTTAGCTAAGAATTAAAGGGAAAAGCATAGTAGAGCACCCTGTATTCCAGCACTTGGGATCATAGGCAAGGAGGAACAGTACATGTTAGAGGCTATCCTGGCTACACAGTCTAGGCCAGCTAGGGATTCAAAGCAAGACCCTGTACTTGAGGGGGAATGTTGGTTGTGGTGGTGGTGGTGGTGGGGTGTGTGTGTGTGTATGTGTGTGTGTGAGAGAGAGAGAGAGAGAGAGAGAGAGAATGAAAATGAGAGAATTCCTCATGTTTACACTCAAATAGCAATGTTTAGAGACAAGGCTCTTTAAACATTTTACACTCATAATCCTGTTGGGCCGGGACTCTACATATATACATGTATTTATTACTTTTCCTCATTGCTTTAACAGAATACTGACAAAAGCATCTTTAGAAAGGAAAAGTTTTGACTTACAGTGTAAGGGTCCAGTTCATCATGGCGGGGAAGGTAGGGACATGAAGCATCTATTCACATTGCATCTGCAGGCAGGAAGCAGAGAGAGATGAACTTTGGTTCTTAGCTCCTTTTTCTCTATTTAGTCAGGGACCATTTCCCATGGAATGATATCACCCACGTTTAGATGGGTCAGTTAACCCATTCAATAACTCCTTGCAGTCATGCCCAGAGGTTTATCTCCTGGTGATTCTAGATCTGTCAGGAAGGCAATACTAAGCATCACAATTGGCTTGGGGAAGAAATATGCAAATTAAATGTTCAATTATAATTAGTCACACTCATTCTAAGATTTTATTTTTTTAATTGTGTGTGGGGGGTGCATGCTCAATGCCCACAGAGTACAGGAGAGGGTTGGGGTCCCCTGGAGCTAAAGTTATGTGCAGTTGTGAGCTGCCAGACAAGGGTGCTGGAAACTAAACTCAGGCTCTCATATTGTTAATCACTGAACTATCTTTCCAGTTCCAAAAAAACTTAAGTTTAAGATAACCTGTTAGTATACATATAATTTTACTGTATAACAAAGACAACAGCAAATTTACATATTTTCAAGAAGGATGTACTTACTTTACATGAAGAATTACATGAAAAATCCTTGGCTGAATATTTGCTACTCCTGCAAGGCATAGAGCATCATCAACATTTTTCTGTTAATCAATATTTTGATTTGATGATTGTCAGTGCTGAGAATGCTACTTCACTTAATACATCATATAAAACTGCAGAAGTAGGTTCTGCCATTTTAGGAGTGTTGGCAGTTCTGTCCTAATCCCAAGCCAAAATTCATTTAATAATTTTTCATTAATTAAACTGAAGTCAGCAACTCATACAGTATTTAATATCATTCTGACACTGTAACCCAAAGATAACTTAGTTTGATAAATGCTGAAGAATGATGACAGAGACACTAGAAGTCTTTGTTTTCCATTATGTTCAGAAATGTCTGTGTGTACAATCAAAACACCACAGTTTACAGCATGGAGGAGTTGCTGAACTGAGGTGTTGTCCTGGGCAGTGTTCTTTGCTTTGCATGGAAAGACAGCATTCAGTGCAAAATGCATGTGCGTTTAGAAACAAGGGTGCAGTCTCAGGCCAGCATGGCTGGAAATACTTCAGCTTCATTGTATTTGATTTTTGGTTGTTGGGGTTTTCAGAAACCTTTTACTGTTACAAAAAATGTAAGGCTCTCATCTCATATTCAGTTATCTACATCATAAAAAGCTCGTTTCTGGAGCTCGAGCTCAGATTCTACTTAGGCCATTCCTTAGCATGTGATCCTGGACAACCAAACTCAGGTCTGTTTGAGGATTACAAATATGCACACACCTAAAACCCTAAAAGTATCTGTGTTAGCTAAAATTAATGGTACTTACTATTAAAGAACCCCACCCTCTTCCTCTCCCATGCCCTGCGTGCACTTTCTTGGTTTTGGTTTTGATTTTTTCAAGACAGAGTTTCTTCGTGTAGTCCTGGCTGTCCTGGAACTTACTCTGTAGACCACACTGGCCTTGAACTCACAGAGATCTGCTTCTTCCTCCCAAATGCTAGATTAAAGGCGAGTGCGACCACTGCCCAGCACTCTTGAAGATTCTTAGCTGTAGTCTTGTCAATAGCCATAAACATCTGTCTTAGAGTGGTCATACATGCTTTCTACATTCATGTTGTAAGTGTTAAATGTCACTGTACTGGAATATGTATTCTAGCCAATGGAGAGCCTGTGAGAACAGAGGCACTACTTTAGTAAGCTAGGAGTGCTTTCTCTTTGTATTATGTATGTATTTCAAATATTCAAAAACTTAAAACTGATAGAAGTAAACTCTAATATTGAGTACAAATTAAAATCAGGTAACATAAGTTGGTAACTGATAATATTTTGATATATTTGATATCAAATATAATATTTGATAACTTATTTCCTTAATAATGCTATTAAGGAAAAAAGTTAACTCATTTAATTTAAAAAATAAACTTTATTACAAGAGGCAGTGGTAGCTATCTCTGAGTTTGAGGCCAGCCTGATGTATATAGTGGGTTCCAGGATATCCAGGGCTATGTTTGAGACCTTGTCTCAAAACAACAACAACAAATACTTAATTACAAGTACTTACTTTATTTGTGTATGGGGATGGTGTCCATGTGGAGATCAGAGCACAGCTTGTGGGAGTCAGTTCTCTTCTTACACCACCATGTGGGTACTTGGAAAGCAAGAGCCTTTACCTGCTGGCTAGGTGACCTGTAACTTTTGGACAGAGAACTTTGATTGTATTCCCTTAATGGGATATTGCCTGAGGACCAAAAGAATTTCGAAGAAATACTGACCTCTGTAGGTAGCATTGGAGCTCGTGCTCAGAGAAGGGACTCTGTTGTGTTGTTTCAGATGACTGAGTCCTGTGCTAGCACCCTGGTCTGTTTGGTGCTCCCTTCCTTGGTGGGAAGCATTGGGACCACAGTTTTGAAACTTCTCTACAAGATCTCCTTTCCTTTAGGAGTTTAATTCTCCAGACTAGTCATAGTGGTGCATATCTTTAATCCCAGAATTTGGGAGACAGAGGCAGGTGGATCTCTATGAGTTTGAAGCCAGGCTGGTCTACAGAGGGAGTTCCAGGACAGCCAAGGCTATACAGAGAAACATTGCACCCCTACCCTCTCAAAAATAAATTTTTTCTCTACAGTCATGCCCATCTTTTAAAATTCTGCCTTCCCAAATTGAAGAGCACTTGATAAACTCTGAAATGCCCTGACAGTTTTGGTCTACATTCTCATTCCTTCTACTTCACCAACAACCCTAGTTTCCTAAGTTCTAGCTGGTACTAAAGTCACTTTTAGATACATTTGATAACAGTCACTGAATGCATTTCTATGTGATGGAGCTGCATTCACATAGACACTAATTTATTGATAATTGGGCATGTGTTGTGATTGTGTGAGACAGTGCAGAGACACAGGAAGAGAGTAGTAAAGAATACTATACAGTGGGTGGATCTGTGTTTTTACATGAGATGGGGAATGTATTACTGTATGAACTGATTTTGAGATGGTTCACACATGAAAGGAGGAAATAAAGATTGTAATGGAATAAAGGTGTACTAACCAGTTGTTGATGAACTCTGTGTCCTGTGGAAAGGAGATGATTAGGTCAGTATAAATAACTTGGGTAGCCAGGCTACTGCTTGGGATTGTACTGAGTAAATTGATGGGAGGAACCGAACTGGTGAAAAAATTGGTTGGATGTTTCTTAAGTATTTTATGTGATAAGTCTCCAAACAATTTATAAATTCATATTATTTTGAAAAACCTCTTGTTTAATGAGCAAAATGAAATGGAATTACATCTTTTAACTATACATGAAAAGTCATTGCAGTGTATGACTCTAAAAAGTAAACTTATGTATTATATCAGAGAAATTGTCATGAAGGTCTAGGCCCAAAATTTCTATAAATTTAAAAAAGTAAGATTGACAACCATATTAATTTGAAAATGTGGGTTTTTTAAAAGATTTATTTATTTATTATGTATACAGTATACAGAAGAGGGCACCAGATGTCATCACAGATGGTTGTGAGCCACCATGTGGTTGTTGGGAATTGAACTCAGGACCTCTGGAAGAACAGTCAGTGCTTTTAACCTCTGAGCCATCTCTCCAGCCCCGAAAATGTGTTTTTATCATAACTAAAAGTATAAAGTAGTATTATACTTATTTTATTAGGTTGAAATTTAAAGTGCTAGATTACTTTAGAATTTTCTGTCCAAAATATTTTTTATGGGAATTGTTCCACTTTGTGGATGTGTTGATGGAACATCTTTGTTAAGATTCTAAGGTTTTGATTTTGGATAAGTATTCAAGAAAAATTGAATTGTTTTGCCCAGATATCCCCAAATAATGAACTCTGAGCACAACTGCTGAAGCAGATTTGGTACATTTCCTAACCAGTTCTTCCTAGCTAACACCTAAGTACTTAACTTGTTATTCGGCCCCAAGTCAATTGTTTTAAGAGTTAACTGAACCATATGAAACATTTCGTACTGTGGCTCTAAGGAAGCACTCAGTATATTAACAGTATTATCCCTTTCCAACATACGAGTGATTTTTGAATGACCTTTATTTTTCTCTATGTTTATATGTGAGTGATATTGTACATGTGTGTGCAGGTGTGTTAGTGCACTTATACAAGTGTGTAGAGACACGAAGGTTGAACTTGAAAGTCTTCCTTGATCTCTGTCTTTTCAGAGAGCTCCTATACAAGTAGTCTCTAGCATCTTGCTCCTGGGATCCCCTGTCCCTACCTTCAAAATGCTGGAATTAACAGGTTGGCCACTATGGCCACATGACATTTACATGGGTTTTTGGGATCTGAATTCCAGTCTTCACACTTGCATAGAAAGTACTTTAACCACTGAGGCCTTTCCCTAGCTTGAGTGGGTGGCCGTTATTTCAGTATTAGCATTTTAAAGGAGAGTTGAGAGAGTTGAGGACTGACCTCTTTTTTTTTTTTTTTTTTCTGAACTGAAACACTTGAGATCCCATTTGAGAAGTGAGAAAGAAAACTGCTAAACACCTACTCCATTGTGCAATCTCAGGAATCGCTAATTTGTCTCCTGCTCTAGTCCTTACCTTCAGCAACTGTATGAAAATGTCTCTTCCTTTGGGGATACTTGCTAAGCTAAGCCAACAGATGGTCTCCAGGGTCTTTATTATGGCTGGTTAACTAACCATATAACCCTTGGGTAGAACATCTGAATACCGTTTTCATTTTGAAATAATTATACCTGCATGTTTCTAGATTCACAGAGAATTATTTTCCTAGGACTTACTATCCAATTCAAGAAATACACAGTCTCTCACCAAGAAAACAGAAGTATATGTAGGTGATAATCAATAGAAATTTTTACTTCAAATTAAACTGTTCAGATTTTCCATTATTGTTTTCAGGTTTCCAGAACAGATTATACTGAGCATTTATATGCATGTGGGTATGCATTCATTCTTCAGTGTCCATGGATGACTGGGTGCAGGAGCCACATCCCTGATGCACAAGACTGTTATGTAAAGCTGCATACTTTCTGCTTATTAACCAGACCATCCTTCTGTCTGCTTTTTATGTCAATTGTTTATAATGCTTAATACAGTGGAAATGCTGTGTAAATAGTTGTGCATTGTATTGTTTTAGGAATTAATGGCAAGAAAAAGCTTCAACCCTTTCTTTAGTATCTTCAGTATAGGTGCAGTTTCGTCCCTTGCCCCTCTTGAATGTTTTCAATATGGAGTTGACTGCATCTAAGATTGGGGACCATGTAGATACTCTACACATTCATATGTAAATGTATGCGTGTTCAGGTAGTGCAAGTGTGTTTGTCTACCTGTACAAATTTTTGGAGACCTGAGGTTGAAGTTGGAAGTCTTTCTCAGTCACTCCCTGCCCTGTTCATTGAGGTGGAGTTTCAGCTGAACTCAGGGATCTCCTATATAGCTAGTCTCTCTAGCATCTTGCTCCTGGGATTCCCTGTTGCCGCCCCCCCCCCTTTCAGAATGCTGGAATTACAGGTTGGCCACTATGGCCACATGACATTTACATGGGTTCAAATAAATACTGTACACATACATATGCAACACATATAAATATACCTTTATTTTATTGTTATTATTCAATGGCATATAGTAGTAGAAGTTTTAGCATGTTTTGTAATCATTACAGCTCTATTACCAATAAGCTGCAGAACTCAGGGTTTGAAAAAGTTTTTTTTTACACCAGAAGCACACAATTAAATACTCTAAAAATCAAAGGCTTTTAAAGCTTATTTTTGAAACCATTGCTTTCTTCTTTAACTGATCTCTTAGCATACCAAGTCTGCTTTTAGAATTGTGTATGTAATTTGCTTAGTGGTGTTTCTTTTAATTTTGCTGTTTTAAAAACTTTGCTTTTCTGAAGGCCATAGATGACACAGCTCTTGCTCTGCGTTTAGCCTGCAGTTAGCTTTCCCTCCCTGTGAACGCTGAGGGAGCACAGGTCATGTCACCAGAGCATTTCTTCTCCTGCCCTTCTGTAGTGTCACAAAAGCAGATTGTTGAATGCACATTCTTGACATTTTAAATACCTCAGATTTTGAAGGTTTTCTTTCTCTGAGCTGTTAGATTGAAGCATGATTCATAAAATGAAAGAGGCTCCTGTAGCTCCTCCTCAGCTGAGTCGCCATTTAGTCTCCTGGCCCTGGCACCTGTCTGATGGCGAGAAATCAGCTCACTTTAACGTCATGTAGCTCACTGCTGGTCTAGGGTTTAAGGAAATCTGTTTTGCCTTTGTTCAGAACTCTTCTGTTTTAAATTTTTACTTTTCTATTAATTTAGATTTCAGAATATGATTTAACCATCAGCTGACCTGGAACTCTATACATGAAATCTGCTTGAGAGGAAAAATGCTTGTACATTTTCAAAGGCTTTTAGGCAAGTATTCAATCATCTGTTAAGGAATTTTTTAATTATCAAATTGCTAAACATCTTCACAAAAACTACTAATAGTGTAGAAAGATGATCTCCTCAGCTTCCTCCTACCATAGGCTCACACTTCTCTGTCCTACCCCCAGATTCTGAAGTTCTCCTGACAAAATGCTTTCCAAGTTCATTAAATACAGAGAAAATCTATACAAAGGCCATCACATGTTATTTCAGCCTCTGGATAGGATCTATACTAACTGTCCTGATTCATCATTGATAAGAATGCCCCAAGCTAGTATTCTCTTGGGTTTAATTGTACAGACCTTCTCGTAAGTAGATATTTACAACCTGTCATACATCACTGCAGGAGAAGATTCAAATATGAAGAAATATTGAGAAAAAAAAAAACCTTATTTTCCTGCTGTCTTTTGGGCATGACATAGCCATTGCAGTCAGGAACTTGCTGCAGCTATGGTTACCTGCACAAGATCAAGCCAACAAGATTAGTCAGCATTCCAACAGGCAATAACAGACTCATTGGGTCACAAAAAACACAGGCAGTGAAATTGGGGAGGGCGGACATGAAAGTGGGAGAGAGACATATTAGAAGTAGGAGGAGCATGAGAATGGGGAAGTGGAGGTGATCAAATATATTGTGAGGTGGTTTGAATGAAAATAACCCCCATAGGCTCATGGGGAGTGGCACTGTTGGGAGATATGGTCTTGTTGGAGTAGGTGTGGCCTGTGTGTCACTGGCTGGGGGTTTTGAGGTTTCAAATGCTCAAGCCAGGCCCAGTGTCTCTCTCTCCTGCTGCCTGCCAATTCAGATGTAGAAATCTCAGCTCCTTCTCCAGCACCATGTCTGCCTGCAAGCTGCCATGCTTCCTGCCATGATGACAATAGACTAAGCCTCTGAACTATAAGCCAGTCCCAATTAAGTGCTTTCCTTTATGAGTTACAGTCTCATGGTGTCTCTTGACAGCAATAGAAACCCTAAGACACACTGTATACATGTTATGACATTGTCAAAGAACAAATAAATGACTTACTTAAAATCTCTATTTTCCAGTCAATTTAAATATGGCTATGTCTGAAAAATGCTTATCCACATAAGATAAATCCTATTTTCCCATTTCAGATTTTGCTTAGAATGTCTGAACATTAGCAACTTCATGTATTTTGTTAGTTAAATTAGGTGTCAGTACCTTTGTCTTTACCATTAAATATTTCCAGTATTATAAAAAGGAGGATTTAAAAAAAAAAAACTCTTATAATGAGATGACAAAGGATCACAAAGAAATGATTACTTTATCCTAGTGTTCAAAAGGTATCCATGATTTACTTTCTGTAGGCCCAGACACAAAACAGACCCAGTTTAATGAGTGATCCCCATAAACAGGTCATTGGAAAGCCAGTGAGAAAAGTACTAAGAGTTATATGTGCCCATTATTGTGAATGCTCATTGATTGCCTGTGGGCAAGACAGATGACAGTTTCCCTCCTTTTAGGACCTGTGTTCAATTCCCAGCATCCACATGGCAGCTGACAACTGTCTCTAACTCTAAGATCTGACACCCTTACACAGTTATGCATGCAGGCAAAACACCAATTCACATAAAATAAAAATAAATATTTAAAAAACTTAAATATATAGATTTATTTTTTAAATTAAAAGTTACATCATTTCTGCCACTCTTTTCTTTTTCTTTTTTTTTTTTTTTTAACAGAAGTAAACTTTTATTTCTCAAATTTTTCAAATTAAACTGGCTGAGTTGGCTGCTTTGAGGGGGTTAGTCAAAGAGACCAAATCCCATATCCTCATCTGATTCCTCCGACTCTTCCTTGGTTTCAGCCTTGGCTGGGGCTGCGGCTGTAGCAGGAGCAGCAGTTGTGGCAGCGGCCACAGGGGCAGCAGCCACAAAAGCAGATGGATCAGCCAAGAAGGCCTTGACCTTTTCAGCAAGTGAGAAGGTGTAATCAGTCTCCACAGACAAAGCCAGAACCCGCTTGTACCCATTGATGATAGAGTGTGGCACTGAGGCAATAGTCGGGTAACCAATCTGCAGACAAACA